>JBBNBP010000295.1:0-84277 GCA_039737535.1 Lagodon rhomboides
GTTCAGGCAGTGCTGGCGCTGGTTCTGATTGGACTATAGCCTCTCCAACAACATCAACAAATGTATCATATTACATTTCCAGCAATAAATCAGTTCTGTGGACTGAAACACTCCCCTGAGTCACATGTGAACCAACAGCATTCAGCAGAGGTCTGACAAAGCTCCGCCCTCACCTGACTCACCTGAGACAAACTTGGAAACAGTTTTTGGGTGTGTGTGTGTGTGTCTTTAGTACAGATCCACAGACAGACGATCAGATCCAGGAGAGAGGAGGAGGAAACTACAACACTGCAGACGATCCACACACTGAAGGTGAGTCCAACCAGAACCAGAACTGAAAGTAAACTTGTAAACAGTAAAGTAAACAATGAAGTGAAGGAGGAAGTGGAGCTGTGACTGACTGTACTGTCTGCTGTGTTCACAGCGTCACTCAGAGACTGATAATGGCTTCCAGGTTAGAGGAGGATCTCTGCTGTCCGGTGTGTCATGATGTCTTCAGACAGCCTGTTGTTCTGTCATGTAGCCACAGCTTCTGTAAAGACTGTCTGCAGAGCTGGTGGACAAAGAGACAAACACAGGAGTGTCCAGTTTGTAAGAGAAGATCTTCAAAGGATCAACCAGCTGTAAACCTGGCATTAAAGAACCTGTGTGAGACCTTCTTACAGGAGAGAGATCAGAGAGCTTCAGAGGATCTCTGCAGTCGGCACTCTGAGAAACTCAAACTCTTCTGTCTGGACCATCAGCAGCCGGTGTGTCTCGTCTGCAGAGACTCAAAACAACACACCAACCACAGATTCAGACCCATCGATGAAGTTGCACGACAACACAAGAAGAAACTTCAGGAAATTCTGGAGCCTTTAAAGGAGAAGTTAAAGGTTTTTGAAGAAGTTAAAGTGAAGTTTGATCATACAACAGAGACACATGAGGGTCCAGGCTCGAACACACAAAGAGGCAGATTAAGGATCAGTTTAAGAAGCTTCACCAGTTTCTCGAAGAGGAAGAGGAGGCCAGGATGGCTGCAGTGAGGGAGGAAGAGGAGCAGAAGAGTCAGATGATGAAGGAGAAGATGGAGGCTCTGAGCAGAGAGATAGCAGCTCTTTCACACACAGTCAGAGCCACAGAGGAGCAGCTGAGAGCTGAAGACGTCTCATTCCTGCACAACTACAAGGCTGCAGTGGAAAGAGTCCAGCAGCGCCCCCTGCTGGAGGATCCACAGCTGCCCTCAGGAGCTCTGATAGACCAGGCCAAACACCTGGGCAACCTGAGCTTCAACATCTGGAACAAGATGAAGGACATGGTCTCCTACACTCCTGTGATTCTGGACCCAAACACTGCTCATCCAGAACTCATCCTGTCTGAAGATCTAAGCAGTGTGAGAGGAGGACAGAGACAGCAGCTTCCTGATAATCCAGAGAGGTTTAATTTTTACGGGGTTGTCCTGGGTTCTGAGGGCTTTAACTCAGGGACTCACAGCTGGGACGTCGAGGTTGGAGACAGTACAGTCTGGTCACTGGGTGTGTTAGCAGAGTCTGTCAAGAGGAAGGGAAGCACACAGTCTGGATTCTGGAGAATAAAATTATACAATGGTAAATACTTGGTGCTGTCATCATCAGCTTCAGACACTGATCTCGTAGTGCAAAAGAAGCTCCAGAGGATCAGAGTGAATCTGGACTGGAACAGAGGAAAGCTGTCGTTCTCTGATCCTGATACTAACACACACCTACGCACCTTCACACACACTTTCACTGAGAGGATGTTTCCATTCATTAGCACTGTGGATAAACTGAAGATATCACCCCTGAAGGTGTGTGTGACAGTGGAACAGAGCAGGTAAAAAAAGTATTTCATCTCTGGAAAGACGGCCCTTGAATAAAACTTTCTCTCTCTGCAGTAGAAAGACAAATAGTTTTGAACTTGATGCTACATGAGCAGAGAAAACAGAGTAAAAGGGCTGTGGTGTTCACTTCTCCTCAAAAGGTAGAAAGACTACAACACCCAGAGTGCACAGCGCTGCACCGGATTGGACAGGGCTTGGTTTTGGCTCAGAGAAAGTTCTGAAAGAGGAGACAGTGAGGCGGCCAGATGGTGACGAACAATATTGTGTTGCAGCTTAACGGTGAAAAAACTATAATATCCACAATGTTGTTTCTTTAAAGGTGTTATCGAAAACATTCAGGCTCTAAATGTGGCGGTCCATCTCCTCCTTCTATCACATTCACGTCACAACACCGCTGTTGATCCAATCATCTGCCCCCTCAGGTGGTTGCCAGTTTGTGCACTAGCTGACTTTACTAACGTGAGCTGCTGAAACATTAATCTTTTTCCCCACAAACTGGCAACTACGACACTCAGACACCACGTGATACAAGCTTTTGTTCGGCCTTTTCCTTACACAACGCACAATTAAGTAGTGTTTATGCAACATTAAAAGGGAGTTTTAGGTTAAATTTTGCCATCAATAATGATTAATAATTATCAGGTATAATTATTCATTATGATAAATAATATTATCCAATTTACATTAGATCACCTCGGGGCACCACCCTTGAAGAAGGGAAACGATAGCCAATTCAATAATTAAGTCTCATAAAAAGGTACCAAACTGTCTATAACTCTGATTAATAATTAACTTTATAACTTCAACCTAATTTACCATAACAGCTAGTAATGGTGGAAGAATCTTGGAGTTCTTGACAGTGTAGAGTAAGAAAGGAAGAACAAGGAAGGTGCTGGAGTTTGCTCGAAATGCAAGGCAGTAATAGCAAGATATAACTTCTATACATCACAGGGCTGGTGGAACGCTGTGATTAACAGGAGGAACACTTAAATTGTCATCAAATTATGACAGCTTGACTACAATGTAATGAATATGGAATATTCAAATGCTGACCTGAAATTGGCACAGTTTCTACAGAGCACTTTCAACTTGAATCGATAGCGGCGGTAGCAAATGGCTCAAAGTGGCAGTTAATAACCTAAAAGTTTTTGGTTCATCAAATCCGTTATAAATTTGATTGATAAATCAATTCTCATCACACTGCAATTGTTTGTAAGTACAAATGGACGTCTTCTCCTGTAGTAGGTTAGTGGTTAAATGTAAATACGTTTGGTTAAAGGGTTCAAGATGTGAATCTCAAATTATAGCACTGTCCAAATAATGCTGAAATTAATCTTGCACATTTATGAGTGATTGCCAACAGTACACTTCCTCATACGGGGCACCATTGTGTTGTGCCCTGCAATACACAAGGCACAATTAAGTAGTGTCTATGCAACATTAAAAGGGAGTTTTAGGTTAAATTTGGCTATCAATAATAATTAATGATTTTCAGGGATAATCATTAATTATGATAAATAATATGACCCAATTCACATTAGATCACCTTGGGGCACCACCCTTGAAGAAGGGAAAATATAGCCAATTCAATTATTCAGTCTTATAAAAAGGTACTTAACTGTTTAGAACTCTGATTAATAATTCACTTAATAATTACAACCAAATTTACCATAACAGCTAGTAATGGTTGAAGGATTTTGGTGTTCCTGACAGTGTAGATTAGGAGAGGAAGAACAAAGGAAGGCGCTGAAGGTTTGAGTATCTGATCAGAGGGGGGTCTGTCACCCTGACCAATTGTAGCTCAAAGCTGAATTTTGCACCTATGTGTGAAGAATGGGCAATTCTGGGACACTGAGTTCAGTTCAGAGTCCATTTAGAAATCCACAATGAATGACTTCATCTGTGGGTCCCAACACTGTGTTATACTATTGGCAGATAAACCTTGTTAGAAGCTGAACCAACTGTCAGAATTCTGACACAGAGATAAACAGAACAATTCATTTGGACCTAAAAAACATTTTAAAGTAATTTATTCACAATCATAATAATGGTTTTAAGGAAAAGAGGGACTTTTATTCTGCACCGTTCTATGAGCTCTGTAGATGTTTTACTTCTAAAATGATTTCTCAATATAAAAATGTTGCCAACATGTTTTTATTTAAATTAAAAACACAGAATTCAAGCCGTTAAGCTTCACCTGCTCCTCCTGCTGTCTCATTATTCACAAAACACGTCTGTTAATTTTTTACATTTTGTTTTTGGTTTGTTTGAAAGTTTGCTTTGTGTTTCTATTGTCGACCTTTTCATAACTAAAATGAGACCATGAAGAACCAAATTTAAGGATGTGCACAAATCAATCAATCAATCAATAATTGCATGTTTCTTTGTTCAGATCCCAAAACTTTATTTCAAATTTGAGTCCAGATAATAAAATCAAAGTTTTATTACACATATGAAATGTTTGTATTGAAATAAATATATTGAATGATCGAAAATACTGTAAATGTCTCTTTATTTCCCTTTTGATGTATTAAAGTAAGAAAGTCTGTTCTCAGTCTCCATCAGTTGAGTTGGAATTTCTCCAAAACTACGTAGCACCCGTTTGATGCTGATTATTGGGCACTTGGGTCACAAACAGTTGCATTTGTCTTTAGTCAGTGTGACTAAACTCTCAGTCTCTTACTGAGGACAAATGTAATATATTAAGTGAAAAACAGACTCTGTGTGAAAGTAACTGGTCAACAGAAACACCTGTTTCACTGCTTCCTGTCTTTCAGTACAACAAATATTGTGATCTAAATATCTCAGTGTGGCTCAATCTGAATACTTTCATACACATAGACTTAGACTTGGACTTAGACTTTATTTATCCCTTGGGATGACTCCCTCAGGAAATTCAAGAGCTACTGGAGAGGCAGCCGTCTCCCACAGCGCCAGAGAATCTCATTTGTTGTTCTCATTTAAAATGAGTTATGTTAAATAAATGTTTGTAATTTGTTTTTGGATCGAGGCTGGACAACAAATAAACAGAACATGAAGATATTGGTGTTAAGTTAATATATTTTGAGGTTAATATTTCCTCTTGACAAGTTTCAGAAAATGATGAACCTTTAGTATCAGTAATAATATAATAGAGAACACTACAGTTCAGACAGTGCTGATGCTGGTTCTGATTGGACTATAGCCTCTCAAACAACATCACCAAGTGTATCAGATCACATTTCCAGCAATGAATCAGTTCTTTGGATGAAACACTCCCTGAGTCACATGTGAACCAACAGCATTCCGAAGATGTCTGACAAAGCTCCGCCCTCACCTGACTCACCTGAGACAAACCAGGAAACAGTTTTTGGGCATGTGTGTCTCTTTCAGTACAGAACTGCAGACAGACGATCAGATCCACCTTCAGACTGAACTAACAACGTCCTCTGAGTGAGTTCATCTACAGGAGAGACGAGGAGGAAACTTCAACACTGCAGACGCTCCACACACTGAAGGTGAGTCCGACCAGAATCAGAACTCAAAGTAAACTTGAGTGAAGTGAAAGAGGAAGTGGAGCTGTGACTGACTGTACTGTCTGCTGTGTTCACAGCGTCACTCAGAGACTAAATGGCTTCCAGGTTAGAGGAGGATCTCTGTTGTCCTGTCTGCCTTGACATCTTTAAAGATCCTGTCATTCTGTCATGTAGCCACAACTTCTGTAAAGACTGTCTGCAGAGCTGCTGGGCAGAGAAAGAGATCAGAGAGTGTCCAGTTTGTAAGAGAAGATCTTCAAAGAACATTATACCTCCTAACTTGACGTTAAAGAACCTGTGTGAGACCTTCTTACAGGAGAGAAATCAGAGACCTTCAGAGGATCTCTGCAGTCGGCACTCTGAGAAACTCAAACTCTTCTGTCTGGACCATCAGCAGCTGGTGTGTCTCGTCTGCAGAGACTCAGAACAACACACCAACCACAGATTCAGACCCATCGATGAAGTTGCACAACAACACAAGAAGGAACTTCAGGAAATTCTGGAGCCTTTGACGGAGAAGTTAAAGGTTTTTGAAGAAGTTAAAGTGAAGTTTGATCGGACAGCAGAACACATGAAGGTCCAGGCCCGACACACAGAGAGGCAGATTAAGGATCAGTTTAAGAGGCTTCACGAGTTTCTAGAAGAGGAAGAGGAGGCCAGGATGGCTGCACTGAGGGAGGAAGAGGAGCAGAAGAGTCAGATGATGAAGGAGAAGATGGAGGCTCTGAGCAGAGAGATAGCAGCTCTTTCACACACAGTCAGAGCCACAGAGGAGCAGCTGAGAGCTGAAGACGTCTCATTCCTGCACAACTACAAGGCTGCAGTGGAAAGAGTCCAGCAGCGCCCCCTGCTGGAGGATCCACAGCTGCCCTCAGGAGCTCTGATAGACCAGGCCAAACACCTGGGCAACCTGAGGTATCAGTACTTTTACTGGAGTAAAGAAGCTGTATCAGTACTTCTGCTGGAGTAAAGAAGCTGTATCAGTACTTCTACTGGAGTAAAGAAGCTGTATCGGTACTTTTACAGGAGTAAAGAAGCTGTATCGGTACTTTTACTGGAGTAAAGAAGCTGTATCGGTACTTTTACTGGAGTAAAGAAGCTGTATCGGTACTTTTACTGGAGTAAAGAAGCTGTATCGGTACTTTTACTGGAGTAAAGAAGCTGTATCGGTACTTTTCCTGGAGTAAAGAAGCTGTATCAGTACTTTTACTGGAGTAAAGAAGCTGCATCAGTACTTTTACTGGAGTAAAGAAGCTGTATCAGTACTTTTACTGGAGTAAAGAAGCTGCATCAGTACTTTTACTGGAGTAAAGAAGCTGTATCAGTACTTTTACTGGAGTAAAGAAGCTGTATCAGTGCTTTTACTGGAGTAAAGAAGCTGTATCAGTACTTTTACTGGAGTAAAGAAGCTGTATCGAGCACTTTTACTGGAGTAAAGAAGCTGTATCGGTACTTTTACTGGAGTAAAGAAGCTGTATCGGTACTTTTACTGGAGTAAAGAAGCTGTATCAGTACTTTTACAGGAGTAAAGAAGCTGTATCGGTACTTTTACCGGAGTAAAGAAGCTGTATCGGTACTTTTACCGGAGTAAAGAAGCTGTATCGGTACTTTTACCGGAGTAAAGAAGCTGTATCAGTAGAGTCTGTTTTTACACAAGTATCTGAACTTCTACTGGAGGAAACAGTGTGAGGACATCGTCATATCTCACATCTCTATTTCTTGTAATAAGTCTAGTTCTAAATATAATTATATAGTTATCACATGTTATAGTTTATATTTTATGCTTGTATCTTTTATTTTTGCTGTCTCTCTTTATGTTATATCTTAGAGCTTCAGTTAGCTCATAGTGAATACGTGGATGTTACATTTAAAACATTAAACTGGGTTAAAGCAGAAATGTTGCTGTTGCCGGTTTACGCTGAAATCTTCGCTGTAGCTGCTAAACTAAAAGCATTAGCACGAGCTCAGGGTGTGAATACGTTGTGTTGAAAACATTTGGGATCTTGTGGAGACTTGGATTACGCCTGACGAGCTGTATGGAGACATCTTCTGTTTGTTGTGTGAAGCTCCAGAAACGTTTCCTGGAGGAGACACTGACTGGATTTCTCTCACTGATGGCTGAACTGCTCCTTTAAAGACGCATAAATGCTGATTTCTCCTCCGTCTGCTGACAGGTGGAGTGTAAGAAAGCCCAGCCGAAGGAGGTGATGTCCCCCACGGGCTCGGCCAGGGGGCGCTCTCGTGTGATGCCCTATGGAATGGACGCCTTCATGCTGGGCATCGGTATGCTGGGTAAGGTAATATTGATCAGGACAGGAAGGAACCAGACGGGCCCTTAAAGGTCACCTGGTGCCTCGTGGGGAGACAGCTGACCACTTAACTGAGCTGCAGCCTCATTTATAGAACAAAGACGTGATCCGTGGAGTGTAACTGAGTACTTTTACTCCAGTACTTTTACTCCAGGACGGATTTGAAGTATTTGTACTTCAAATTGAGTCTTCTTTTCTGCTCCTGCACACCCCAGCAGGTAGCACTGTACGTTCAACTGTTAAACTGCATCCTGTGATGTCACTCAGCGGCTGAGCTGCATTGTGGGTAATGCAGGTCCCTTAAGGTTTTGAAAAGCAGCCCACCATTTGACTCATTTTGGACGGTTCGATCCACCAGAACCAGAGATATCGACTTGTTATTCCACGTGTTCTTCTTCCGTTTCAAAACCCGAAGCCTACATTACCCACAATTACACAATTACTCTTTTCTTAAGACCTGTAAACACACCTTAATGTGGAAATTTGGTGGAGTTACCCTTTAACTGATAAAAGAACTAGTAACTAAAGCTGTCCGAAAAAATGTAGTGAAGTAAAAAGTAAAATTGAAAAAACTGGAGATATCGACTTTTTATTCCACTTGTTCTTCTTCTTTTTTTAAAACCTTGAGCCTACATTACCCACAATGCATCTTAGCCACTGAGTGACATCACTGCAGCTTCCTCTGGAGACACAAAAGACTTTATACTCCTCTTTTCTTAAGGCCTTCAATGTGGGAATTTGGTGGAGTTACCCTTTAACTAGTAAAGTAACTAGTAACTAAAGCTGTCAGATATTATATATAATAAATTATATGTAATATTTCCCTCTGAGATGTAATGGAGACTTAGAAAGCGTCCTGAAAAGTGTAACTGTGTGAATCTGAGGGGGAGAGTTGGTGGAATGGCCCTTTATGGGTTCTGATCCGCTCATTATCCTCCACAGACTCATTAACATTGTGTTTGGACTCAGAACCTGTTGCTTCACCGATGCTGCCACCTGCTGTTCAGTCTGAGAACAGCAGCTCTGATTTTAAATCACAGTGACGCTGCCGACAGATTCAGATACTCACAGGAAACCAGGTGTTAACGGCGGTTCTGTCTCTGCAGGCTATCCGGGCTTTCAGACGGCTACTTACACCAGCCGGAGCTACGCTGGCATCACTCCTGGATACACCTACCAGTTCCCTGGTAATCACACTGCTGACACACTGTCACATGACCTGATGGATCAATACACAGCCACAGTTCGTCAGCACGTCGTGTTAAAGTGTTAAAGTGTTCGCTGCTGTCAGAGTCGAAGCACTGACACTGAACCAGCCTGTTCACACTCACAGTGATCTGAAACGACTCGCTGCAAAGTCTCCCAGAGGTTTTTTAAATAAATTGTATATAATTATTTAATTTATAACGATTAAAGTTCCTGTTTCAGTTGCACTGCAGCTGTAAAACCTCCTGATGTAACGCTGACGTGGTTCACCGTCATAGTTTGGGTCGGTAGTGTGCTAACATTTGCTAATTAAACCAAAGTTAGGTTGTCGTGTTACTGATAAGAAACAAGAAATAGCGCCTGAAATGTTGGATCAGGTATCAGCGACATAATTGATCTATTAGAAACAGGAAGCTGCACACCTGAATGCAACCTGACAGAGTTATTACAGGCTTCTGGAAAACACACGGAGAATTAAAACAGAAGCAAAATATCCTGGAAAATCTTGTGTTGTCGTGGAACATTATCTAAACTCCCCGAAACTACACAACACAATGTGGTTTTAATAGTATCCTGTATCGTGTCATAAAATCATGGACTTTTCCTCAAAGGAAACCAGGTGGCTGTTTGTTTAGAGAGTCTTATTTTTTACTTTGGTATATTTTCTGTTGCTCTTTATTAAAGCAAAGCTTCCAGCCACTCTTAGTTACTGGTGTTCAGTGAAAAAAATCGATTATTGATTAATCGCGATTATAATATTGACGATTATGAGTCGATTATTAAATTTCCAAAAATCGATTTAAAAAAAAAAAAATATATATATATTTTTTTTATTTTTTTTTTTTTTTTTAAATTGTAATACAAACCGGAGTCCTCCTCTTACTGGCTGTCATACCTGATTTAACCCGGAGGTGCAGGTATTACACAGCTGTCCTGTGACCACAGAAAGTTCCAAAGCATCTGCATCTTTGTTATATGGAGAATAACATAAATAAATAGAATTTGGACATTTATTCACAAGTGTGGACATTTTTGTAACAGTGAAAGACTACATTTAAAACAAAGTAAAAAATAATAACTTGGATATTACAGTTACTCTATACAATATTGAAGGTGCTGTGAGGTGTGAGTCAAAAGAGAAGTAAAATAATTCAGCAGCTGACTGATGTTAAATGGAATATCAATAATCGTTAATAATCGAATCGAGACTTCAATAATCGGAATCGAACCGAATCGGGAAATTTGGCTGATTAACCACCACAAGTGTTCAGTTAATTTTGGATTATATCCTGTTATAAAGTGAAACCAGCTGGATGCTCTCTGCAGACGTCCTGGAAAATGATCTGTAGGAAAGAGTGTGAGCTCTGTGTTACTGCACGTTTAGTCGTTAAACTAGGAGCATTTAGTTTTACTGAAGTCACAGCAGACAGGTGTATATTAGTGTACAACTGCAGGAACAAACGGCGTCGGAGCGGATGAGTTGATATTCTGACCTGACGGTGGCGCCAGAGTAGTAAAGTCAGTGTGAGACATCTGGACGGACCGCAGCGGGTCGGCGTGCTGTTAGAACAGGGTGGTTCTGGTGTCGCTGCTCCTCTGGACCGACACACACACGACTGTCACAAATACAAACATGTTTCCACAGAAACCCGTCGAACACTGTGAGAGTAACTGGCTGCTTGTAAACATCAGGGAGGGGAACCACATCTGCTTCACCTGCCAACAAGTGTGTGTGTGTGTGTGTGTGTGTGTGTGTGTGTGTGTGTGTGTGTGTGGCAGTGTTGTTAACATGACATCAGAACACACTCCTGAACTGAAGTTTTCTCTGCTGTGACGTTGGCTGTGTATTTCTTGCTCTTCTTCTTACGATGATTTTTAACGCTTCGTGAACCGCCATCCTTTTTTTTACTTCCTGTTTGCATTCCTCACCTCGTGTTTGTGTTTGTGTTTGATCTGTGCCACACCTCCCCCACCGTATATGTGTGTGTGTGTGTGTGTGTCCTTGCCGGCGGCGGTGGTGTGTGTCTCAACAGCACTCTGATGTTTCTGTTTTAGAGTTCCACTTAGAGAGGACTCCCCTTCTGACTTCACCCCACCCCCCTGAGCTCACAGGTCAGTCAGTCCCTCCTCTGGACTTTACAAGCAGCACGCTGTCGGTCTGCTACACGACACGTCAGCACCAACACACCAACACATCATCACTCTTTGGTCTGCATGTTTGTGTTTGTCAGTCCTCCTCGGTCTCAGTCTGACGGCAGGATTGCTGACAGTAAATGAGGAAGGTTGAGAGTCTTCCTCCGGCGACCTCCGCTTTGTTTTTCTGCTACTTCCTCTTGTTGTAATCTAAATTTTATAAATATTTGGTGGGGTCACTGGAGGGAGACTTTAATTTATGCTGTTAGTTATTTGTTGTGTTCATGTTACGACACATTTGACCTCGATCTTTTTATCTCTGCAGCGATTCCTCTCACAGCGTATGGGCCGATGGCGGCGGCAGCGGCGGCGGCAGCAGTAGTCCGAGGTACGAAAACTGACACACGCCACTTCTGCACCATGATTAACATCTTTATGAAGGTTTTTTAAACAAACGTAAACCTGCTGGAAGGACGGCAGGTCTGACAAACACGCCGGAAAAACAGGGACCAGGGACTTTTCAAAAGTCTAAATCAATTAAATTCTGAAGTAGATGCATCACAGCGAGCGGTGAGACGTTTCAGCATGTTGAAACTGAAGAAAGACAGAAAAATCAGAAAGGAAGTCTCCTCCACTCGGGACGGAGTCGATCACGTTAACTCAGGTGTAAAAATGATATCAGAGACCTTCAACAGCCACAAACACCAGATTCTGCTTTTCCTGTCTTGTCGGAGCTTTTGGTTTTCTGATTGCTGTCGAGATTTTCTACAAAAAGTTCTTCTAAAATAACTTTATTTTAGCTTTATTTTAGCTTCTCTTTTAGCTGAAAACATCACTGTTGAGATCTGTGAGCTTGAACGTGAACAGTAAAGTTTGAGGTCGTAGAAAGAAACACTGAGCTGCTGGAACTGCAGATGAAAAATATTGATTATAGCCACTTTAAAAAAAGTCATGTATCATGTGTGTGCATCGAGGAATTTAAAGGAGAAAAACAGAACTTGCTTCCTTGAAGGTGATTTAAACTCCTGACTCGTCAGTCATCAGCAGAAAGTGTTTTAACTTCATGACAGATCCAGCTGACAGGTACAAGAGTAACGACAGTAACCAGACAGAAACAGCTGATCTCCTCCCTGATGCTCTCGTTTGTGTACGTCGGTCTTGTAGAAGCATCAGTGTCACAGCCAGTTAAAATCTCCCTGAAGTAAAACAGCCATCGATCCTGACGTTGTGGTTCTTTGTTCTAACTCCAGGCTCCACCCCGTCTCGCACAGCTGGATTCTTAGGGACGAGCAGCCCGGGCCCGATGGCCGACCTGTACGGAACCGCCAGCCAGGAGTCGGCCGTCAGCAGCTACCTGAGCGCCGCGAGCCCGGCCCCGAGCACCGGATTCAGCCACAGTCTGGGGGTGAGACGCCTCTCTGCTCGTCTGCTGTCTTCTAACGTGGATTTCTTTAGCTTGAGACGGAAACACGCGAGCTGCTTCATGTTACCAGTTTTTGTGCTAAGCTAAACTAGCAGCAGCCAGACACACAAACCAACATCACAGAACCAGCAGCAACAAAGGGCGACGATGCCGTGGCCTCTTTTCCTGCACTCGAACGCACCACACAGATTACAGTCTGGTCAACCAGCTGTGTGAGAGGCGATAACTCTCCAGACCACCAGGTGGCGCTAGTCTGCGTTCATCATTCACAAAGGGAAACCAGAAGACTCAGGGCTGCATGTTTAACATCCTGTCGTTACTGTAGTCGGGAACATGTCTGATAAAAAGTTGGAAATGGCAACGGACAAGAGGAGGAAGAGAATAATGAAGACGTTAACGATAAAGAATTTAAATATTTGACGTAACGTTTGAACCTCTAATCCTTTCAAAACTCACGTCTTGTTTGGGCTCTCAGGTGCATCGTAGCGACATTTCTTACCGAAGACATCAGATAATATTATAATAAACGGCTGTAACTTGTCTAAAACAGCCAAGAACATCTTTTAGAATTAAAAACCAGACTTCCCATTGATTCATCGATTCTCAGACAAAGCAAATGTAAAATTTGGACTTTAAATAAGCCTGACTGAAACGTCAAAGTCTGACACTAGCCGTTTTTATTCTGGGCAGTAAGCCGCCAATCTGCCTCCTTTTGGCGGCTCGCTCCGCGGATTTAGACAGAAGGCGGCAAATTGGTGGCAGATGCTGAGATGGGCGGAGGTGTGGATGACGTGCACTGCTGCGCACCCACAGCCGGGAGTTTTAAAACCAGGAAACAGCTGATCACAGCAGTCAGTTCGTCACTTCATCCACCAAGATGAGCAGCTGGAAAGCCGCTGAGATCCGGGAGATGCTAGCGTCTCCTCGCTCTCTGTAGCTGTCTTGGTTGTCCGCTTGTTGTTGTAGCGGCGAGCTAATAGCGGTCGCTACTTTCAAATTAAAAGCCCCCCGCTAAGAACCCAGTTCTAAACTCCGATGGGGTGCAATGTAAAGCTCTTATTTTGAAGAAAAACTGTGAAAAACTTCCCATAAGGAATGAATGGGACGGGGTCAAAAAAGTCGCAGAATCATCGAGGTTTTTCAAACATCTCCTGCTCTGGCAGACTTTGACCTAGAGACACCATTCAAACTTTAAAATGTAGGCACAAGTCTTATCTATTTGAGTTGTATTTGAACTTTCTTTCTACGATGTTTAGTTTTTGAACGGTGACCCTTAATTGATCGTGAGTGATTTTGAAAAAATTCAGGATTTTCAATGAGTGTGTATTGCGGAATGTTCGCGCAGCACCAACTGGCAGAGTGGGGGAGCCTGAAAAAAACTCTCCGAAAATGTTTCTTTAGATGACGATCCTAGCCACAGATTTCACACTACAATAGTGATATTTTCCAAGAACGTAGCCACACTTGTCTTCTGTCTGGCAACGTGTCCACTTTATCGGGAGGATGTACGGTTTTTGAATTATCTGCGTCTAACCGACACAAACTCCAGCAACTGCCCCATAAGCCCCAATGTTAAACGGGAAGAGGATTTTGGGAGAAAAGCAGAAACTGCCCTGCTTCTCTTCACGCCCAACTTCCTGCTTCACGTCACGTCACATGTTGACGCCTACCAGAGGAGGAAAAGTGGAGGCTGTTTGGAAAAGGAGGAATATTACACCTCCCTTTTAGAGAGACAAGGAGGCACATTGCAGCCTTTACCTTGCTGCAGATGTGCCACCTTTTCTATCTGAAAGGGGCTTCTGACTAGATGCTGACTGAAAAACTGAGTAAAAACAGGAGATTCAGGCGTCCTGAGACTTGTTCCAGGTGTTTGAGGGTTAAAGATGAGCTCTGCGTGTTTTATTAGACACCTTTGTCAGGTCTGAAGCACAAACTTTGTTAACGAGGAAACTGAACACGGCCCCTTTAAATAGAATAAATAGAAGAAGCAGCGCCGTCACTTATCTAAAAATCAGTATTTGTGCCGTCACTGACCTTGTGTTTGCTCCCACAGGGTCCTTTGATCGCCACGGCCTTCACTAACGGATACCACTGAGAGTGTGAGTCCCTGTTCTCTCTGATCTTCACCCTCTCTATGATTTTAACCTGCCGCTCACCTGTGAGTAACCCAGCTGTCCTCCTCAGTGCAGAGCTGTCGACTGAGAGCTGGAAGGAGTTGAAGCCGCTCTGGAGCTGATCTGGTCCGTCTCTGTCCACCAGCCCACCTCTCCGGCCCGGGCAGCCGACCCACCACCACCCCTGACGATACCGACGCCTCGCTGAACTCCACCTCCTGAGAAGAAGACGACGACAATGTTCAGGACGGGAGCGAAATGTTTCTCACTATATCGTACAGATGCTGTATTTTTAGTTTTTTCCTGTCGTTATATTTGCTGTTTTTTTTGTTTGTTTCTTTGTGTTTTCTGCTGATCGCTCTGAGACGAGAAGAGGAAGCTCTCTCTCCATGTGAGGCCTGTACGAAGGTCACGAGCCGTCATTCGTAGTCAAACTGTATATTTGTCTCTAGTTCATACTGAATGTTAACAACACATTTGTGATTAATACGACTTCTCGACGACGTGTCACAAAGTGTATATCTTGGTAGGTTTTTAACTCGTTACACTAATAATGGTCATTAGTCACAGTTACGTAATAGGCTGACACGAGCTGTACAATTCTGTAAAATATTGTAAATACGACTGGTTTCTGGGAGGGATCTGCTGATTTTTGTGTTGGGCAGCGGGAGGTTTTTTGGAGGAAAGGTTCGATGGATCGCGTCGTCGATCCGTCAGAGTTGGAGACTGTTACACATCGTAGCTTCACACGAAGGTCGAGAACTCTTCAGTACGTGACACCAGCCGAGAGACGCTGGGACGCTGTACTGACGTTTGGCTGTGAGGGGGTGGAACAAAAAAAACAAGATGCTGTTTTCTTACTTTGTCATATTGTTGTTATAACTGTGATTTTCAATATGAGATGATTGTTTGTGGAGGAACATGAAGGACTGACGCAGACGCCCAGCTGGGACTCTGCAGGATGTGTTGATGTGTGTGTGTCGTACGGTTTTAATGCTGTTTTTCCGGGCGGGGCGGTACCTCAGCGGCAAATGTGAAATTTGTGAAATTTCAACCTGATTTTTTTGTGTTGTTTTTACATTAACATCGCTGTCAACGTGTGGATGTTTGAACCTTGTAGAGAGGTGAGAGGTGAGGTGTGTTCGCCTCCCCGATCATCGCTGCGTTTCCACTGGAGGTCACAGCTTTTAGACCAAAACTAAATGTTCAGAGCTACTAGGACGTTGCACTGGCTGATCACGAGAAATGTTTTATTTTTATTTTTATTTTTTCCTTTGAATGTTAGTTTAAGAACGAAACGCTCTGGATCTCCACCAGCTTTTACACTTTCATACACTCGCTCGCTCGCTCGCTCGCACGGCTGGTAGTTTCACACTTCGATGCTGTTTTCACTGAGAAATAACAATCCTGTCGACACTGTAACATTTTCTGATTTTCTTTTTTTCTGTCATGTTTTATTCCGTTGAAAAAAAAATAACTTCTTAAAATTCCTAATAAATTATTTTAAAACATTCCATTAATACGTCCTGCTTGAATTATTGGCTGTGTTTGTTCTTAAAGGGTCGTTTCACCTCTTGTTTTCCTGTTATTGCCTTTATAGATGGAATCAAAAACAAAAAAAGATCTCAGGTCGTCCTCACAAAATGAGAGACAGTGTGAGAAGGAGACTAGTGCATTGTGGGTAATGTAGGTGGCACATTCCTGTTACACTGTTGGTCTCAGTTTAAAAACAAATGAGCCAAATCCACACAGCAGAACAAAGTTCTTGCAGTGAGGAGGAGGACTGATGTTAATTAAAGGTCCATCTTCAGTCTGGTCTGAGACAGAAGCAGTGAAACAACATTAAACAGTTCAATGTTACATTAAATAATAAACGGGGCTCCTGGAGGACACAATCTAAAGTTACAGGAAGTGTTGTGTCTGCAGCAGAGAGACGAGAGGAGGCTGATCTCTGCTGACACCGAGACACTGAGACTCTGTTTTTATAAGAGCGGAGTCCAAAGAGGAAACAGGAGAACCGTGAGAAGCCTCGGAGGCCTCGAGGTGATCCGGGCCGAGGACGCTGCTCTGCTGAGGCGAGGACATCTTTATCTCTGACAGACAGTATGAACAGTGTCCACTCAGCTGAGGGACACAGGACAGCATGCAGACAGCAGCTGATGCATGCTGGGAGCTGCCAGTAACTGAGTACACTTACTCAACAGATACTTTTACTTCCCTGAAACATTTCCAAATCTGCTATTTCACACTGCAGCTACAGTGAAATGAAATACTGTGAAACATTAATGTGAAACATTGAGTCAGGTTCAGATAAACTACATCGAAAAAACAAGTAGAAGTATTAAATATAATAAAGTAATCAATCAGACTTTATTTATAGAGCGCTTTTCATACATTGTAATGTAGAACAACAGTGCTTTACAGAATTAAAACAGCAACAAATAAAAACAACCACACACACACACACACACACACACACACACACACACACACACACACACACACACACATATCCAGCTACTTAAAACAATAAGTAAAATGAAAGAGTGAGTAATAATAGACTAAATAAATAGTAATAAATAAAACAGGTATTGTGGAACTGAGGAAACACTAGAGGCAGTAAAATAAAATAAAACAATAAAACTATAACTAAAAAATAGAGGTTAAAAGTCTAAAACTGCTTTTTAATCAATAAGATAAATATGTAAATCATGAATAAAGTAAAACGAGATAAAACAAAATAATTACAATAAATAAATGAATAGTAAGTAAAATAGAATAAAACCAGGTTTAAGCAGAATAAAAACCAGTAAATAAATAGAATTCAGCTAATAAGGAAGTAAAGTAGAAATATTGTAAATTTTACGACACTTGAGTAAATGTAGCCTACTTAGTTACATTGTATCTCTCTCAGTGTGTGTTTGATTAACTTTACGGTACTTGAGTAAAAGTACTCAGTTACATTGTATCTCTGTGTGTGTCTGTGTGTGTTCCGTTACATTGTATCTCTCTCTCAGTGTGTGTGTGTGTGTTTGAGTGTGTGTTTGAGTGTGTGCGGCCACAGCGGGGTTAAACTTTAACTCCCTGAGCTCGAGGACAGGAGGCGGAAGAGGTGTGTTCTCCGCACTTCACGCACGGAAACAAACACGCACTCCGAAGTTAAAGAACAGTAAAGAGGTGAAAACGCGCCGATCACAGCCGCTCGGAGCGGATTTAACCGAGAAGAACCGGAGGAAGGAGGCAGAACCGAGCCGACACCAGCGGGCTGAGCCTCCTCTGCGGACTCGGCACCGCGTTTCCACCGCGAGAGGAGAAGTTGGGCTGCAGCTCGGAGACGGAAACAACAGAGAGCGAGAGACAGGCAGACAGACAGAGAGAGAGACAGAGAGACAGATGTCCATGAGAGCGCAGACCTCCACATAGACGCAGGATCACAGGATTCAGGTGGGATCAGGGTTTTATTCTGCGGCAGACAAAGTGAAACTTGTACTTAAAGGCTGATTCCACCAGATTTACACCTTCAGGTGTGTTCAGGGGTCTAACAGAGGGAAGCTGCTGCACGCACACTGTAAAACTGTCACGAAAACCTGGAAATAATCAGAAAGTTTGACGATTCAGAAGGTCAAATTGTTATTCTCAGCAAAGCATTGTGGGTATTAGGGTTCAGAGAAACTGGGATTTTCAGTGCTTTTTGCAACATGGATGGATGGATGGATGGATGGATATAAAGTCACATATCCACATAACGATAGAATATCTTTGTGTTGCCCGGCTCTGACAGAGAGATGACTTCACACAGATTCATAAAAACTGACCCACAATATAAAACAGACACAAGAATGATGAATATAACACAATATTTACTCATATATACAAACGTACACGTAGAGAGGTGGAAGAAATCCAGTTTTTTAGCTTCACTGTGCAAGAAAAAATAGACAGAGTCAGGAAAAAGCTTCTGGAAACATAAATGACAGATTTCAGTATCTGAAATATTAATTGTAGAGCTCCGGGTGTGTTGGATGTGTGTTGGATGTGTGTTGGATGTGTGTTTGACTCAGACTGAGATGGGGAACAGCAGCAGTGATCGGGCCAGCGGGGGTCAGGGGGACCGGACCTACCGAGACGGACAGCAGGGGGGGAAGGAGGCTCGACCCAACATCCTGATGGACAGCTCCGAGGACGCCGACCTGTTCCAGAGAGACGACCCAAAGGTGTGAGAACGAGCTGGTACCAGAACCCCGGACCGCCTTTTAATAACTGACACATGACGTGAAATCACTTTGTCGCACTGGGACGAGCAGATAATAACCACATGTTCATTTTGTTGTTGGAAGTGTGTGAAATATTTACAATATTAATGAGGTAATTAATACAAACTTTGTTCCATCAGTGAATAAACGAGCTGCTCTCAGAGGAAAATAAGACTGTTTGAAGCTAGAAAGGTGGCAGGGTCCGCCACATACACACAAAGTCAAACAGTATGAATTGTGTTGTCCTTTGAGGTCAGTTTGTTTATTCAGTCATGAAGACAAAGAGAGTTTGATTGTTTAGTTTGTTTAAATCAGTCAGTGAAGATCTTTCTCTCCTGATTAAACTACAGGCTGCTCCTTTAATTATTTTAGTATTAACTAGTGTTATCAATCTGCTTCCTTACACATGGACCTCTTCGTTAGATGCTTTTCCTCGTCTTACATACACGTAAGTAGTAGTAGTAGTAAATTGGAATAAGGTATATTACTTAAATATATTTAACTAACTGATGTGAATAAGTTCGACTCACCTGAAGGTCCAGTCAGAAGAACCAAATCTGAAAATGTCCAAGAAGCTCATGTATTTATCTCTTCTCTCGGGCTGTTCTGACTCGCGACACGAAGCAGAGATCACAGATAACATCTGTATACTGATATCATGTTCCTCAGGCTCCACAGGAAATACAGGAGTTTCTGGCGTGGCAGCAGGACCTGGAGAGTGAAGGCAAGAGTCCCACGCAGGCCAGACCGACCGTGTTCAGGTGGGCCGGGGTCGCCAAGGACGTCTTTGTGTCCGGCTCTTTTAACAACTGGGCCACCAAGATCCCCCTGAACAGGAGGTAGGTCGACTCCCGCTGGATGCTGAATGATCTCTGTGTGTGTGTGTGTGTTGGTGTCACTCACGGTTTCCTCTCAAACTCAGTCAGAAGAACTTCGTGGCGATTGTGGACCTGCCGGAGGGAGAGCACCAGTACAAGTTCTGTGTGGACGGACAGTGGACCTTAGATCCCACCGGGGTGAGAGAGAGAGAACGCTTCAGAGACAATCCTCCTTTTTTAAAAATACATCAGCTCTGTACTCTTAATCTGTGACATTATCACATTTCCTCTTCTGGCTGTCTCCCAGGCCGTCATGACGTCCAAAACAGGAACAGTTAATAACGTCATCCAGGTGAAGAGAACTGACTTCGAGGTGTTTGATGCCCTCAGGATCGACTCAGAGGATTCTGCAGAACTCCCAGGTACTCACACCTGTATTCATTCATTACTGACTGCTTTCAAACTGTCCAGATTAACAAGAGTATGTTCAGGCCTGGTGTCAACATCTGTCCTGAGTGATCCAACACTTTGTAGAGAAGGAGAAGAAGCATTGAACTAGTAACCACAACATCACCAGACTCCCTTAACAAATCACGCAATTTAAAGAGTTGATGCATAAGGACAAAATTAACAAACTTTGCAAAACCTTGCTATGACAGATTCTAACTGGTTGTGTCCTTGTTGTAGATTCAGCATTAAATCAGAAGCTGAAGTTGTTTGTCTCCTTGTACAAAGTGTCAGTTTGTGGCAGCATGTCTGTACCAGCCTGTCTGCTTCTGTGTCTAAAGTGCTAAAGTCTTACCTGCCAACACTGATCAGCTGTTTGAACACACTGTTTACACTGATGTCACCATTTACACTCCATTTATGAAAGAAGAAACATGTTATTGATCTAAACATGTCACATGTTACAAAGACACTAAACAGTAACAATACAGGCTCCTTCTTGGAAAAAGTCACCAGACTCCCTTGAAAAATTGCTCAATTTAGTGAGTTGTTGAGTTAGAAGAAGCTTTATAAACTTTGTGAAATGCTGTCTCTGACAAACTCTTCATTATCAAGGCTTTCTTGTAAATTCGGCATAAAATGTTAAACAATTAGTCTTTTTTTTCCTTGTAAAAACTGTTGGTTTGTTGCAGCTAAATCTTCTCTTACCTGCTGTTTGAACACACTGTTTACACTGATGTCACCATTTACACTCCATTTATGAAAGAAGAAACATGTTATTGATCTGAACATGTCACATTTTACAAAGACACTAAACAGTAACAATACAGGCTCCTTCTTGGAGAAAATAACCAGACTCCCTTGAAAAATTGCTCAATTTAGTGCGCTTTTGAGTTAGAAGAAGCTTTATAAACTTTGTGAAACGCTGTCTCTGACAAACTCTTCATTATCAAGGGTTTCTTGTAAATTCGGCATAAAATGTTAAACAATTAGTTGTTTTCTTCTTTGTAAAAACTGTTGGTTTGTCACAGCTAAGTCTTCTCTTACCTGCCAACATTGATCAGCTGTTTGAACACACTGTTTTCACTGATTTCACCATTTACACTCCATTTATGAAAGAAGAAACATTTTATTCATCTAAACATATCACATTTTACAAAGACACTAAACAGTAACAATATAGGCTACTTCTTGGAGAAAGTAACCAGACTCCCTTGAAAAATTGCTCAATTTAGTGAGTTGTTGAGTTAGGAGAAACTTTATAAACTTTGTGAAATGCTGTCTCTGACAAACTCTTCATTATCAAGGCTTTCTTGTAAATTCGGCATAAAATGTTAAACAATTAGTCGTTTTTTTTCCTTGTAAAAACTGTTGGTTTGTCGCAGCTAAATCTTCTCTTACCTGCTGTTTGAACACACTGTTTACACTGATGTCACCATTTACACTCCATTTATGAAAGAAGAAACATTTTATTGATCTAAACATGTCACATTTTACAAAGACACTAAACAGTAACAATATAGGCTACTTCTTGGAGAAAGTAACCAGACTCCCTTGAAAAATTTCTCAATTTAGTGCGCTTTTGAGTTAGAAGAAGCTTTATAAACTTTGTGAAATGCTCTCTGACAAACTCTTCATTATCAAGGGTTTCTTGTAAATTCGGCATAAAATGTTAAACAATTAGTTGTTTTCTTCTTTGTAAAAACTGTTGGTTTGTCACAGCTAAGTCTTCTCTTACCTGCCAACATTGATCAGCTGTTTGAACACACTGTTTACACTGATGTCACCATTTACACTCCATTTATGAAAGAAGAAACATTTTATTCATCTAAACATATCACATTTTACAAAGACACTAAACAGTAACAATATAGGCTACTTCTTGGAGAAAGTAACCAGACTCCCTTGAAAAATTGCTCAATTTAGTGAGTTGTTGAGTTAGAAGAAGCTTTATAAACTTTGTGAAATGCTGTCTCTGACAAACTCTTCATTATCAAGGCTTTCTTGTAAATTCGGCATAAAATGTTAAACAATTAGTCGTTTTTTTCCTTGTAAAAACTGTTGGTTTGTCGCAGCTAAATCTTCTCTTACCTGCTGTTTGAACACACTGTTTACACTGATGTCACCATTTACACTCCATTTATGAAAGAAGAAACATGTTATTGATCTAAACATGTCACATGTTACAAAGACACTAAACAGTAACAATATAGGCTACTTCTTGGAGAAAGTAACCAGACTCCCTTGAAAAATTTCTCAATTTAGTGAGTTGTTGAGTTAGGAGAAACTTTATAAACTTTGTGAAACGCTGTCTCTGACAAACTCTTCATTATCAAGGCTTTCTTGTAAATTCGGCATAAAATGTTAAACAATTAGTCGTTTTTTTCCTTGTAGAAACTGTTGGTTTGTCGCAGCTAAATCTTCTCTGACCTGCCAACATTGATCAGCTGTTTGAACACACTGTTTACACTGATGTCACCATTTACACTCCATTTATGAAAGAAGAAACATGTTATTGATCTAAACATGTCACATTTTACAAAGACACTAAACAGTAACAATATAGGCTACTTCTTGGAGAAAGTCACCAGACTCCCTTGAAAAATTGCTCAATTTAGTGAGTTTTTGAGTTAGAAGAAGCTTTATAAACTTTGTGAAATGCTGTCTCTGACAAACTCTTCATTATCAAGGCTTTCTTGTAAATTCGGCATAAAATGTTAAACAATTAGTCGTTTTTTTCCTTGTAAAAACTGTTGGTTTGTCGCAGCTAAATCTTCTCTTACCTGCCAACATTGATCAGCTGTTTGAACACACTGTTTACACTGATGTCACCATTTACACTCCATTTATGAAAGAAGAAACATGTTATTGATCTAAACATGTCACATGTTACAAAGACACTAAACAGTAACAATATAGGCTACTTCTTGGAGAAAGTAACCAGACTCCCTTGAAAAATTGCTCAATTTAGTGAGTTTTTGAGTTAGAAGAAGCTTTATAAACTTTGTGAAACGCTGTCTCTGACAAACTCTTCATTATCAAGGCTTTCTTGTAAATTCGGCATAAAATGTTAAACAATTAGTCGTTTTTTTCCTTGTAAAAACTGTTGGTTTGTCGCAGCTAAATCTTCTCTGACCTGCTGTTTGAACACACTGTTTACACTGATGTCACCATTTACACTCCATTTATGAAAGAAGAAACATTTTATTGATCTAAACATGTCACATTTTACAAAGACACTAAACAGTAACAATATAGGCTACTTCTTGGAGAAAGTAACCAGACTCCCTTGAAAAATTGCTCAATTTAGTGAGTTTTTGAGTTTGGAGAAACTTTATAAACTTTGTGAAACGCTGTCTCTGACAAACTCTTCATCAAATTCAGCAAATGTTCCACATGAAGTTCTTTCTTTCTTTCTTTCTTTCTTTCTTTCTTTCTTTGTGTAAAAAACATCATGTCTGTTTGTTCCAGTGATGTTTGTTAGCATATTGAGCAGGGAAGTGACACCTGATCACAGGTGGTCACTGAGGATGGATGTAAATGTGAGGTGTGAACTGACGGACTGAGCTATCACTTGTGATCGGATCACTCAGGATGAATATAGATACCCGGTCTGATCAGCCTCTAATTATTTAAATCCGCTTGAAATATAAGAATGTCGGCCATTTTCAAACTAATGACTTGTGTTTGACACGAGCTGCAGTCACATGGCTGCACAGACCTTCCGTATTCAGTCTACATTCATTTAATGTACGTGTGTTTTTAAATATCGTCGTGTGGTCGTTCTTCAACAGACTTGTCCAGTTCCCCTCCTGGTCCCTACCAACAGGATCCATATATCATCCGATCAGAAGACAAGATCAAAAATCCTCCTTTTTTGCCTCCACACCTGCTGCAAGTGCTGCTCAACAAGGACACAGGAATCTCCGTAAGTACAGACTCCATGACTCTGTAAATCTGTTACTACAGCATGCAAACTAGTGAAATTCATCCTCTCTCTGATTCTTCATCAGTGTGACCCGACGCTGCTTCCAGAGCCCAACCACGTGATGCTTAATCACCTGTACGCCCTCTCCATCAAGGTAACAAGTTCACCTGGAACACAAGTGCTTTTATTGTGAAATCAAGGGGAAATTATGGATCAACCCCTCTGTCTGTCAGACAAAAGATCTTCATGTTGTAAACTACCAAGAAATATATGAGTCATTTGTTACCTTAAAGTGACATAAATATTATGTGCTGCATGTCATGAATATGTCAGAAAATACTGGAAAACAGATATCTGTCATAAATGCTTCATCGTAAACTGAAATGTTATTATCTTAAATTTTATATTCACTGACTTTCCCGTATTTTTCTGAGATATTTCTATCATTATCCAGAATCTTAATGCTGCAGCTCAAATCTTAAATGTCAATAAATGAGAAAAACGTTGTTAACCTCAGCTTTTTTTTTTTTTTTCCAGGATGGGGTGATGGTTCTCAGCGCAACACACCGATACAAAAAGAAGTATGTGACCACTCTTCTCTACAAGCCAATATAATCCACAGAGCCATGATCCAGACTCTTATTTTGAAATAATAATAACGTGCTGTTGCTGCTACTTGGAGTGTTTTGTTAAAACTGGACCTAAATATTCTCCTGATGTTTTTACCTTCCTGTGATCTCAAACTGTGGAAATTTCTGCACAATGATGTCAATTTATGATCCATAATAATGACAGTTTAAAGCTTCCTCTCTTATAAGTTGGTATCAGTCAGAAACTGACAGAAGACACAAGAAACACAAGTGAATATTTTTATTTGAATGCTGAACTGATTGGACCCAGATTTTTCCATAGATTAAAGTTACACATGATGCATGAACAGACAACACGTGATTTTGATTATTGATTAAAGGAACAGTTTACCCACAAATGAAAATCCAGTCATTTCATGTTTTTTTGGTTGTTTTTTACATTTTAAATCAAGTCTCCAGCTTAGCAGAATGCTGCAGCTCTGTTTTACTGTGAAGCTCCAGAAATGTTCTGTGGACTACGAGACTTCAGCTGACTTTATATCATCAGGAGGAGGAGATGACGCTCCTCACATGTGCAGAACCTGCCTTAGAAACATCATGTTTTTAAGTTTTCTTCAGTATCACAGTGATCCAGTGATAGTTGTCTGTACATCCACAGGTTCACTGCTAACAGGAAGTGCTAACAGATAATTCAGCAAAGTTTAAATGGAGTTTTAGTTTTAAGTTTTAAAACAAGTCTCCAGATACACCTGACTTTCCGTCAGCATAGTGGGAGGAGATAAAGACTGGATTTGTATTTTTAAGTGAACTGTTCCTTTAACTGATAAGACAGTAAAAATCATAAGAGACTGTGACTGGATGGTGAGATCAGCTGTAACCTCAGACATGAGGACACAGAGAGGTTGAAATCCAAACGGAGAATCTCACTTCCTGTTTTTGATTTAGGTAAAAAAAAAATGTATAGGATCAAACTTCTTTTAAATCAGGTTTTGCTTAAAAATCATGAAGAAATTAAACTTTTTAAAGAGAAATACAATGTTCTGTCCTGTGTGTTTTGTCGGTTAACTTATTTTCTACAGCGTGTCTGATCCAGGTTATAGTGTCGAGGGTGGTATTCGGTCCGAGCGAAGCAGAGAGCCGCTACCCGATCGCACTCACATATAGCAGCCTGGCACTTGTTGTTGGTCGCTGTGGAGACAGAAAATACACATGTTACAGATTGTGATGTTACAAACACTAAATAAATTAAAGAACAGAACTATGAGAGAGTTTGTTTGTAGACAAAGTACTCAACCCCTGGCTGTGCAATATATATTATACATATATATATAATATACATCTGCATATATATAGATAGATAGATAGATAGATAGATAGATAGATAGATAGATAGATAGATAGATAGATAGATAGATGGATAAAATAACGCTGCAGGTCAGAGGAAAAATATACATTTTCTAATCTGAGGTGAACTGACCCTTTAAATTTACTCACATTAAAAAGAAATTAAGCCTTTTGTCAAATTCTGATAAAAAAATGTCACCACAAAAGAGCTTAAAAACACCAAAAATCTGATGTCTAAATTGTTGTGTTGAAGCATTCTGGTTTAGTCTTACCTAAGCAGGTCGCCTGGTCTTTTGAACAGGTGTATTTATATATCTTAAGATATGGTTTTAAATTAGCGAAGAAACCCCTGCAGGCAGGATTCTTCTGGCATGCTCCGTAGCAGTCATCATGAACTTTGCAGCACCTGAACACAGAAGGAAAGAGTGCAGGTTTGAGAAAATCCTACATTTATTTGTTTTTTTAAAATGTTGACTGAAAAACAACCTACTGGTCCAGTTCATCCACAGGAGTTCCATAACCACCGAGGCCGCAGTAGCAGCCATAGTCCATGTACTTTAAAAGGTTAACACCAGGCTGAACACACCGGATCATGTACCCAAGCTGCCATACGGCACGTGATGTCCCCTGACCACTGACTGTACAGGCTGCTGAGGCACACAAATACAAATATGGATCAAATCAGCAGAACAGAAATATCCATAAAACAGTGGTACAACGTTGACAAAGAAGTGATGAAATAAAAGAGACATAAAGATCATTTCATGGATGAATATCGTCAGTTTTTTCTTACCAGTGAGAAGCAGCATCAGCAGAGGACCTGACACGTTCATGGCTGCAGTCAGAGATGGTCTGGATGGTCTGGACGGTGAGGATGGTCTGGACGGTGAGGATGGTCTGGACGGTGAGGATGGTCTGGATGGTGAGGATGGTCTGGACAGTGAGGATGGTCTGGATGGTCTGGACAGTGAGGATGGTCTGGATGGTCTGGATGGTGAGGATGGTCTGGACGGTGAGGATGGTCTGGATGGTCTGGATGGTGAGGATGGTCTGGATGGTGAGGATGGTCTGGATGGTGAGGATGGTCTGGACGGTCTGGATGGTGAGGATGGTCTGGACAGTGAGGATGGTCTGGACGGTGAGGATGGTCTGGATGGTCTGGATGGTGAGGATGGTCTGGATGGTCTGGATGGTGAGGATGGTCTGGATGGTGAGGATGGTCTGGGTGTTGGTGCAGCCGTTCTTATAGAGCAGCAGGTGAGGAAAAAAAAAGAGAAAAGATGGAGACAAGTGGGTGTGAACTTGAATTGAGGGTGTACCTGACAAACTGTTTGTGTTGGTTCAGTTCCAAGTGTGAATCAGTTCATGAATCAAACTCACTGATCAGAAACAAACCAACGTCTTTGACGACTTCAAAAGACGTCCAGTGAAGAGCCAGAATAAAAGTTCTTTGACTTCTTTTAAATGTTCACTAGTGATGTTCAGGTCCTGACAGGGTTCAGAATTAAAGTTTTTTTTCAATGTAATGTTAGACTTCTTTTCCACTTCAGTCACAGACGTCTAAAGAAGTTTTGTTACGATGCTGCTTGAAAAAAGTATTTTTTTGTCAAAAATAAAAATATCTGGCTTTGCTTTATCTAAAAATTGTCAACATTTCCTGACTAACTGAAGAACAAAAGATCATTTTAATAGTATAAATTCAAAGATATAAAATATTGAATAACTTTAAAACAATATATTTCATCTCATCTCTCCAAAATCTAAGATTTTAAATCATTGTGATCTCAGAAGTGTTTTGTCATAGTTGATCATCTTTTCTCAGTTTGATGAACATTTTAGCTGCTCGTCATCTTGTTTGATAGGGTGAATACACAGATGTTAGAAGTAGAAAACGCATTAAGATGAGATTTAAACAGCTCATAAAGTTTATGAGGACCGATGAAAGCATGTGTTCAGTGACGCTGATAAGAGGTATTAAAATTAGTTCTGGCTAAATCCGGGACCTCCCAGATTGTCACCAGCATCTATTTGATCAGGATCAGGAACATCCTTTTTCTCTACCAGAGAAATGTTGTGTAATATTTAATGTTGTCTCTGCTGTCCTTCTTTATTTTCGAATGAAGTTCACATCCTTGTTAGTATGTAAACATTTTGGAGTATGATCATTATGAACTTTAAAAGAAAGAGGGCGTCCTAACCAGGACAGGGCGATTAGATTAAATATTTATCTTGTAGTGACCAAGGCACCAGATCCCAATCAAATTGGCGCTGATCCAGATCGACGAAGTCCTGGATTCTGTTTCCAGCTGGATCTGAGCCAAATTAAGCTCTGTTGAAACTGATCCTCATTAAACACACTGCCCAGCCAAAAAACAAAGTCACATAGTCTAATACTTCATTGGACCGCCCTCAGATTTGAATACAGCACACACTCAGCTGCATCATTTTGATGAGCTTATACAACATCACAATATTATTACAACCAGAGTTTTATTCATTTTCTGCCATGTATTGTATTGATGATGGGAGAGTCGGGCCGATGAGTCGTGCCGGTGTTGTCAGTGAGGAAAGAATCCATTGGTGGAAAAACCTGCTCATTCAGTAGTAGTGTAGTGCTTCATGAAACATTAATAGGGAGTTTCGGGTTAAACTTGATTATAAATAATAATTAATGGTTATCAGGGTGAATTGATAAATGATAAGACCCGATTTATATTAGATCACCTTGGGGCACCACCCTTCACGAAGGGAAAAGAGCCAATCCACCAAATCAGTCTCATAAACAGGCAATAAACTGTCAGATTGTAACTCTGATCAATGATTAACTTAATAACTCCAATCAAAATTACCACAACAGCTGTAACGGTTGAAGGATTTTGGAGTTCTTGGCAAAGTAGAGTCTAGCAACATTCATGTACAATATTAAATAGACAACATGAAGGCTCAAAACGATTGTACTATATGTATATACTACACACTAAAAAATGCTGGGTTATTTTCATAACCCATCCGTTGGGTAGCTGTGGATTTTTAGCTGATTGGGTTGTTTTTACCCAAGGTTGGGTTAAATATTTTGACCCAGCAGATTGGGTTGAAGATTGATTGGCTCCAACTGCGCCCCGTGTGGTGCATTCTGGGTACTTCTGGGTATTATGGGTATTCGCGCCAAGTCCAACCGTCTGAGCACCGCCAAAAGGATAAATTCAAGAAAGAGGGAGACTGAACTTTAAGGTAAGAATTAATTTAATGTTAGTGATATAGTTGGTTAATTACTGCAGTCTTTGTTAGCAAGTTTTAAAATACTTGCTTCTAATGTAATTAGAACCTGACGTTGACTGTAAATTTTAAAGTAAGCAGGGATGTGTTTTTTTCTTCCACGTAACGTTAATCAGACGGCGCCGGGTGCCGCGTTTTCGGCTGCATGCAGCGGTGTTTGCCGTTAGCGAGCGGTTTCAGCTGGAAGTCGGCCGTGTGTGTCCGGGTCGTAGGGCCACCGCTGCGACCAAAAACCGCAGGGGAACTCTGAAGCCGGCGCTGTCTATCAGCTGCGGCTGGGCTCGCTCTGCCCGCTGCTGCGGTTGGCAGAGCGAGCCCAGGTGATAGACAGCGCCGACTTCAGAGTTCCCAAATACGAGAGCCCACTGTACAGGGGGCATAGACGATGTCTGTGCTTGCTAGGTAGCGCCGATCATAAGATGTAACGTTAGCATACCAAAATGACGGGGAGAAACTCAGCTAAATGCCCATACCAAGCATTGCCTCAACATTTAATTATCCCGCTACGATGAACTCCGCTAGCCTGTGCAACAATATTATCTGTCTATGGAGAATAGTGGGGCGAAGTATATTTATATTTGGGCTCGTTCGGTCTGTATGATTTTAACTATTTCTTGTCGCACGTTGCAGTAACTTCTCACTTCTTCCTCCCACTGAAAGTCCTCTTGGTAGTTTTCCTCACAGTACCTCAGACCAGAGCTTGCATGTTATTATTATAATAAAGGAGATGATTTGTTACTTATGGTATGTTAACTGTGTACATAGAGCTTTTGTTTGGTGTTTTGCCTATTTATATGTGGCACTAAAAATGTTTGTTTTCATTTTTGAAAGATGGATGAGTTTGTCCAGGAAAAGCTTCATGAATGGAACCTGGCTGAGTTGATCCCATTCTGAAAGTATGTAAAAATGTTCAACACAAATCAATTAATGACTTTTTATTGACTGAATGAACTAATGCCATCCATCCATCTTCTACCGCTTATCCAGGGTTGGGTCGCAGGTGCAGCAGCCTAAGCAGAGAAGCCCAGACTTCCCTCTCCCCAGCCACTTCATCCAGCTCTTCCCGGGGGGATCCCGAGGCGTTCCCAGGCCATTATCTTAATATAAGCATTGGATACAAAATTGGACGGAAAATGTACCGCCCCAGCAAGCTGGAGGTTCCGGGGGCCTTCATTGACATCCAGCCGGTGAGTTAAGACAGTGCTTTTCAAAAAATGTCATGTCAAGGACCCCTATATGTGTATTTGGCCGCAGACCCCCATCTTACAAGGTTTTGTAGAGACCCCAAGAGAAGACTTACAGTATATTAAATCTTTTCAAAATTATTCCAAATTGTTCATAATTTTTCAAGATTTGTCAACATTTTTTGAAAGTCAACTAGGCCTTCACATCACGACACGATCTGAGTGTATGCATCTCTCATTTTCAAATAAGCTAAGAGTAATTATTATTATTGAACTCAGACTCCAGATACAGTGTCTGGTACAGCACTGTGCATTACCTGTGGAGCTGAACCTAACCTGTTGTATGAACTAATTGTTGAATCTTGTTTTTTTTTCTTCTCTTTTTTCTTTTCCGCCAAGAACAAACATGATGCAGTACCTGGCGACCGTAAGCAGTAGCACACCGTATGTCCTCATGCTAGGGGAGGAGCATCAGTGTTCCCAGGCCTTTGTGGTCATCAGTGGGATGGCCTTGGAGCACCCATCTCTGTTGGGTGTGGTGGATGTGTGCTTAAAAGCATTTTTTGTATTGGATGTCAACTACCCAAAACTGTGTGCCCAGGTTTGGGAGTTTATTCAGGTATGCATCTTTGAGATCCCAGGTCATGAATCCAATGCCGTGAAGTTGATCAGGTCTGAACTTGCTGCGCTGGAGTCATCCAACACCCCAGGTAGTTAAGCTGCAGGTTGAGCTCTCATCAGCTTCACCCCATTAAGTTCAAGTACCAAAAACTGATGTTTACATTTATTCCAGTTTTAACTGACTGTTTGATTGTTCTAATTTTTACTGATGTAATTTCCCAAAAACCTATGAACTTTGTTGTTTTTTTCCTTGTCTTTTTTAATATTTAGGTCATTGTATGTATGTTTAGCACTTAAATTGATGGATATTAAAAGTGTATTCTGTGAACTTGAAATGTCCCAATAAAATAATGGACATTATGTACTTGTTTCATTGAATAATTTCATGTTTAATAACAATTTCATTTTATAATACTAAGGTTAATGTTCATTAATTAATGCTAATTTTGCTCTCAAAACAACATTTTGATTTTAACCCACTTCTTTGGTAACATTAACCCAACAGCAGAGTTGTTTTTAACCCATTTTTGGGTATACAGTCTCAACCCAACATGCTGGGTCAAGCCATAACCCAACCCTGCTGGGCTAGAACAACCCAGCGTTGGGCAGGTCCAACTTTGGACCAGCGTTGGGTTACCCAAATAACCCAAATTGGGTTATTTTCAACCCAGCATTATGTGCACAAAGTACATGTATACATGTACTTTATACAAAGTACATGTATACATGTACTTTGTGTGTGTGTGTGTGTGTGATGCCAGGTTAGAGAAGATGGTTTGTTGGATACAAAGACTCTGAGTCCGTGTGAAGCATCATTCAACAAATGTCAAATTAGCCGTGTAGCAAAACAAGCTACGAATATCTTGACCTGAGATCACAGTCACACCCAAACAGTGAACAAACACAAAGATTGAACACATGTGCATCACACCAACCAGAGTTAAAAGAGTCCTGTGCTAATCCGTGCTATGCTATGCTGTTTGCTATCTAGCCCCAATTCAACATTGCCTTTCTTTGAAGAAAAAGGTGCCTGTGATTCATTGGTTCCTTGGTTCCTTACAACCTTCTCCTGCCTGGCTGATGATCAGCCCCGTGGGGAAAGAGGTGGAGAGGAGAGGTCAGAGGAAGGAGCTGGAGTTTTGACTATCTGGTCAGAGGGGCGTCTGTCACCCTGAGTGATAGTAGCTCGAGCCTGGGTCTCTACACCAGTCTTTGCACCAAGGTGTGAAGACTGGAATTCTGGGGAACTGAGTTCAGTTCAGAGTCCATTTTGAAATCCACAATGAAAGGCTTCATCTGTGGGTCCCAAGAGTATATTCAGGTAGTCGGCTGACCTCATTTTTTGGGTACATAATGTTGCTGAACCTCAACTTGACCAACTGAATCAACCCCAGATCATAACACTTCCCCCACAGGCTGGTACGGTAGGCACGAGGCATGATGGGTGCATCACTTCATCTGCAAGTGGGTGTGAACTTTAATTGAGGGTGTACCTGACAAACTGTTTGTGTTGGTTCAGTTGTGACAATCGGTTCATGAATCAAACTCACTGAGCAGAAACAAACCAACGCCTTTGATGACTTCAAAAGACGTCCAGTGAAGAGCCAGAATAAAAGTTCTTTGACTTCTTTTAAATGTTCACTAGTGATGTTCAGGTCCTGACAGGGTTCAGAATTAAAGTTTTTAAAATGTAATGTTAGACTTCTTTTCAACTTTAAATTCGGGACCTCCCAGATTGTCACCAGCATCTATTTGATCAGGATCAGGAACATCCTTTTTCTCTACCAGAGAAATGTTGTGTAATACTTAATGTTGTCTCTGCTGTCCTTCTTTATTTTCGAATGAAGTTCACATCCTTGTTAGTATGTAAATATTTTGGAATATGATCATTATGAACTTTAAAAGAAAGAGGGCGTCCTAACCAGGACAGGGCGATTAGATTAAATATTTATCTTGTAGTGACCAAGGTGCCAGATCTCGATCAAATTGGCGCTGATCCAGATCGACAAAGTCCTGGATTCTGTTTCCAGCAGGATTTGAGCCAAATGAAGTTCTCATGACACTGATCCTCATTAAACACACTGCCCAGCCAAAAAACAAAGTCACATAGTCTAACATTTCATTGGACCGCCCTCAGATTTGAATACAGCACACTCTCAGCTGCATCATTTTGATGAGCTTATACAACATCACAATATTATTACAACCAGAGTTTTATTCATTTTCTGCCAAGATCTTGTATTGATGATGGGAGAGTCGGGCCGATGAATCGTGCCGGTGTTGTCAGTGAAGAAAAAACCCATTGATGGAAAAACCTGCTCATTCAGTAGTAGTGTAGTGCTTCATGAAACATTAATAGGGAGTTTCGGGTTAAATTTGATTATAAATAATAATTAATGGTTATCAGGGTGAATTGATAAATGATAAGACCCGATTTATATTAGATCACCTCGGGGCACCACCCTTCACGAAGGGAAGAGAGCCAATCCACCAAATCAGTCTCATAAACAGGCAATAAACTGTCAGATTGTAACTCTGATCAATGATTAACTTAATAACTACAATCAAAATGACCACAACAGCTGTAATGGTTGAAGGATTTTGGAGTTCTTGGCAAAGTAGAGTCTGGCAACATTCATGTACAATATTAAATAGACAACATGAAGGCTCAAAACGATTGTACTATATGTATATACTACATGTACTTTGTGTGTGTGTGTGTGTGTGTGTGTGTGTGTGTGATGCCAGGTTAGAGAAGATGGTTAGTTGCATACAAAGACTCTGAGTCCGTGTGAAGCATCATTCAACAAATGTCAAATTAGCCGTGTAGCAAAACAAGCTACGGATATCTTGACCTGAGATCACAGTCACACCCAAACAGTGAACAAACACAAAGATTGAACACATGTGCATCACACCAACCAGAGTTAAAAGAGTCCTGTGCTAATCCGTGCTATGCTATGCTGTTTGCTATCTAGCCCCAATTCAACATTGCCTTTCTTTGAAGAAAAAGGTGCCGGAGATTCCTTGGCTGATGAGCCAGGTGGGAGAAGGTTGGAATCCCAATGCTGAACAGTGCTGATCTTGCTGTGCAGTGTCTGATGAAAGACAGCAGGTGGAGGAAACTGGTCGCTCCTGTCCTTTTCAGGGATAGCAGCTTGGTGATAACTTACTTCATGTTCCTCAGATTGTGGAGTTAGCTGGTAAGCTGTGGTTCATAGCTGCTGGTGCTAACTGGGCTGGGGTACTAGCAGGTCCTCACGTCGCTGCTGTGAGGAGAAGTTTTTACCACATTTCTTCCTGGAAGACGATGGTTGACCACCATCCATCCAGGTTTAATTAATGTGTTGGACAGTTCTGAACACAATTTTCCTAGTTTCAGTTTCAGTTGTTTTCTTTGCTTGATGCAGGACAATAATTTGACCCTTCTGAAACAGATCAATCAGAAACTGACAGAAGACACGAGAAACACACGTAAATATTTTTATTTGAACGCTGAACTGATTGGACCCAGATTTGTCCGTAGATTTGTAGTTACACATGATGCATAAACAGACAACACGAGATTTTGATTATTCTTTAAAGGAACAGTTTACCCACAAATGAAAATCCAGTCATTTCATGTTTCTTTGGTTGTTTTTAACATTTTAAATCAAGTCTCCAGCTTCGCAGAATGCTGCGACTCTGTTTTACTGTGAAGCTCCAGAAATGTTTTGTGGACTACGAGACTTCAGCTGACTTTATATCATCAGGAGGAGGAGATGACACTCCTCACATGTGCAGAACCTGCCTTAGAAACATCATGTTTTTAAGTTTTCTTCAGTATCACAGTGATCCAGTGATAGTTGTCTGTACATCCACAGGTTCACTGCTAACAGGAAGTGCTAACAGATAATTCTGCAAAGTTTAAATGTAGTTTTAGAGAATTTTATGATGTTTTTTAAGTTTTAAAACAAGTCCCCGATACACCTGACTTTCCGTCAGCATGGAGGGAGGAGATAATGACTGGATTTGTATTTTTAAGTGAACTGTTCCTTTAACTGATAAAACAGTAAAAATCATAAGAGACTGTGACTGGATGGTGAGATCAGCTGTAACCTCAGACATGAGGACACAGAGAGGTTGAAATCCAAACTGAGAATCTCACTTCCTGTTTTTGATCAAGTAAAAAAAAAAATGTATAGGATCAAACTACTTTTAAATCAGATTTTCTTTAAAAATCATGAAGAAATTAAACTTTAAAGAGAAATCCAACGTTCTCTCTTGTGTGTTTTGTTGGTTAACTCATTTTTTACAGTGTATCTGATCCAGGTTATTGCGTCCAGCATGGTGTCTGGCCCGAGCGAAGCAGAAAGCCGCTGCCCGATCGCACTCACATGCAGCTCTCTGGCAGTAGTTGTTGGAAGCTGTGGAAACAGAAAATACACATAATACAGATTGTGAGGTTGCAAACACTAAATAAATTAAATTTAACATTTGTTCATGCATTTTTGATTCTGGGGTGAACTGATCCTTTAATATCAAGCCTTTTGTCAAATTCTCACCACAGCGTTGCAGATTTTCACCACAAAAGTGTTTAAAAACACCTCAAATTTGATGTTTAAATTGTTGAGTTAAAGCATCCTGGTTTAGTCTTACCTGAGCAGGTCGGTCGGCGTCGTGAACAGGTGTACCGATAATGAATGAAATATGGCTGGCTAAAGAATCCCTTGCATCGAGGATTCCTCATTTGTGCTCCGTAGCAGTCATCATGAACTTGGCAGCACCTGAACACAGAAGGAAAGAGTGCAGGTTTGAGAAAATCCCACATTTATTTAGTTTTTAAAATGTTGATGAAAAACAACCTACCGGTCCAGTTCATCCACAGGTCTTCCCTGCCCACCGAGGCCGCAGTAGCAGCCGTAGTTGTTGTACTTAAAAGGGTTAACACGAGGCTGAACACACCGGATCATCAACCCAAACTGCCAGAACGCACGTGACTGCGTCTGAACACTGACCATACAGGCTGCTGAGGCACATAAATACAAATATGGAACAAATCAACAGAACAGAAATATACATGAAACAGTGGTACAACATTGACAGAGAAGTGATGAAATAAAAGAGACATAAAGATCATTTCATGGATGCATATTGTCAGTTTTTTCTTACCAGTGAGAAGCAGCATCAGCAGAGGACCTGACACCTTCATGGCTGCAGTCAGAGATGATCTGGATGTTGATGATGGTCTGGATGGTCTGGATGGTCTGGATGGTCTGGATGGTGAGGATGGTCTGGATGGTCTGGGTGTTGGTGCAGCCGTTCTTATAGAGCAGCAGGTGAGAAAAAAAAAGAGAAAAGATGGAGACAAGTGGGTGTGAACTTTAGATCAGGGTGTACCTGATAAACTGTCTGTGTTGGTTTAGTTGTGACAATCGGTTCATGAATCAAACTCACTGAGCAGAAACAAACCAACGCCTTTGATGACTTGAAAAGACGCCCAGTGAAGAGCCAGAATAAAAGTTCTTTGACGTCTTTTAAATGTTCACTAGTGATGTTCAGGTCCTGACAGGGTTCAGAATTAAAGTTTTTACAATGTAACGTTAGACTTCTTTTCAACTTCAGTCACAGACGTCTAAAGACGTTTCCTCATGATGCTGCTTAAAAAAATGTTTTTTTAAGTTAAAAATAAAAATAGCTGTTTTTGCTTAATCTAGAAATTGCAAAATGTAAACATTTCCTGACTAACTGAAGAACAAAAGCTAATTTTATTAATCTGAATTAAAAGATATCAATTACTGAATTATGTGAAGTGTATGAGGACCGGTTAAAGCGTGTGTTCAGTGATGCTGATCCGAGCTATCAAAATTAGTTTGGGTTAAATCCGGGACCTCCCAGATTGTCACCAACATCTATTTGATCAGGATCAGGAACATCATTTGACTGTGCCAGAGAAATGTCATGTAATATTTAATCTTATCTCTGCTGTCCTTCTTTATTTTGAATGAATGTTTACATCCTTGTTAGTATGTAAATATTTTGGATATGATTATTATAAACTTCAAAAGAAAGAGGGCGTCCTAACCAGGACAGGACGATCAGATTAAATATTTATCTTGTAGTGACCAAGGTGCCAGATCCCGATCAAATTGGCGCTGATCCAGATCGACGAAGTCCTGGATTCTGTTTCCAGCAGGATCTGAGCCAAATGAAGCTCTGTTGACACTGAACCTGCATACAAAGACTCTGAGTCCGTGGGAAGCATCATTCAACAAATGTCAAATTAGCCGTGTAGCCAAACAAGCTACGGATATCTTGACCTGAGATCACAGTCACACCCAAACAGTGAACAAACACAAAGATTGAACACATGTGCATCACACCAACCAGAGTTAAAAGAGTCCTGTGCTAATCCGTGCTATGCTATGCTGTTTGCTATCTAGCCCCAATTCAACATTGCCTTTCTTTGAAGGAAAAAGGTGCCGGTGATTCCTTGGCTGATGAGCCAGGCAGGAGAAGGTTGGAATCCCAATGCTGAACAGTGCTGATCTTGCTGTGCAGTGTCTGATGAAAGACAGCAGGTGGAGGAAACTGGTCGCTCCTTTCCTTTTCAGGGATAGCAGCTTGGTGATAACTTACTTCATGTTCCTCAGATTGTGGAGTTAGCTGGTAAGCTGTGGTTCATAGCTGCTGGTGCTAACTGGGCTGGGGTACTGTGAGGAGAAGTTTTTACCACATTTCCTCCTGGAAGATGATGGTTGACCACCATCCATCCAGGTTTAATTAATGTGTTGGACAGTTCTGAACACAATTTTACTAGTTTCAGTTTCAGTTGTTTTCTTTGCTTGATGCAGGACAATAATTTGACCCTTCTGAAACAGATCAATCAGAAACTGACAGAAGACACGAGAAACACACCTAAATATTTTTATTTGAACGCTGAACTGGTTGGACCCAGATTTGTCCGTAGATTTGTAGTTACACATGATGCATAAACAGACAACACGATATTTTGATTATTCTTTAAAGGAACAGTTTACCCACAAATGAAAATCCAGTCATTTCATGTGTCTTTGGTTGTTTTGAACATTTTAAATCAAGTCTCCAGCTTAGCAGAATGCTGCAGCTCTGTTTTACTGTGAAGCTGCAGAAATGTTTTGTGGACTACGACACTTCAGCTGACTTTATATCATCAGGAGGAGGAGATGACGCTCCACACATGTGCAGAACCTGCCTTAGAAATATCATGTTTTTAAGTTTTCTTCAGTATCACAGTGATCCAGTGATAGTTGTCTGTACATCCACAGGTTCAATGCTAACAGGAAGTGCTAACAGATAATTCAGCAGAGTTTAAATGTAGTTTTAGAGAATTTTATGATGTTTTTTACATTTTAAAACAAGTCCCCAGATACACCTGACTTTCCATCAGCATGGAGGGAGGAGATAATGACTGGATTTGTATTTTTGAGTAAACTTTTCCTTTAACTGATAAAACAGTAAAAATCATAAGAGACTGTGACTGGATGGTGAGATCAGCACAGCTGTAACCTCAGACATGAGGACACAGAGAGGTTGAAATCTCACTTCCTGTTTTTGATTAAGTTGAAAAAAGAAAAAACATTATAGAATGAAAGTTTTTTTAAATCAGGTTTTGTTTAAAAATCATGAAGAAATTAAACTTTTTAAAGAGAAATTCAACGTTCTCTCTTGTGTGTTTTGTTGGTTAACTCATTTTTCGGTGGAGACAGAAAATACACGTTACAGATTGTGATGTTACAAACAGGAAATAAATGAAAGTCTATGAGAGCGAGTTTGTCTGTAGACAAAGTACTTAATCCATGTCTGTGTAATACCTTAATGAACCGTTCACAGGGACAGTTCACCCCAAAATCAAAAATACATGTTGTTATTCTTACCTGTAGTGTTATTTATCCATCTACACAGTTTAGTCTGTAACTATAATTTTGTTATATTTGCTGAGATTGTCATCATGATCTGACAGTAGAATAAGACGCAGCTCAGCTGTCTGTGGCTCCACCCAGTGGCTGTAAAATGTAACTGCAAGAATCCACCGCTGCCGGTTGAACACAACCAATCAGAGCCGAGGGGCGTGTCTGAGAAGTGTCAATCATTCTCCCGCCAATGCTGCTGGCAGCCCCCCTTCCCCGCGCATGCGCAGTGCCTGCTCTCATCTGGTCAAATACGTTCAAGCCCAAACTGTAAAAAATGGCGGAGAACAGACAACAACCAAGCCGGAAAATGCCCCACGTCAAAGAGAAGAAATAAGAAGACGAAGAAAAGCAAGTGTTTAAAGAAAGAATCGGACCGAGCCAGAGAGGAAACGAGGATAAATACCAGAGCGTTATTTCAGAGGTGGAGGAGCTGCGGGATCTGTAAGGTCTTTTCTGCTGGACAGGTAAGGACCCCTGCTTCATCTATGTTTCACTCTGTGTTTTAACTATAGATATCTATAAGAAAGGTGTGTTTATATATATATCTATGGTTTTAACCACAAGGCCAAGATGGCGGCGGTTACAGTAATACTGGCAATAGCGCATATCGCCGTACGATGTTGCAGTCGAACTACGTAGCTTGTTGGTAAATCTAGCATGTTAGCTTGTATGCTAACTCCGGTGTTTAGCTTTGTCTTTGTGGCTACTGGTTAGCAAAAGTGTCTTTTTCAGGTGACCGGGCGGTTGTAACGTTAGTTTGTGTTCAGTAGCTCTGAAGTGGTTGAATTAGTTTAGAGAAATATCGTTATGCTTCAGAAAGGCAGCAGGCAGAAGTGTTGTGCTGGGTGATGATTAGCTGGTAACTCCGTCTGCCGCCATGTGAGGAACAGTGTTTGTCACTGGGGTTATTACAGTGACTCGGCACTCATCATTGTAATGTAGTTGTATTGGTCAGCAGTACAACAATCAGGGCTTATGCTGTTGTTAATTTGAACGCGCCATCTTGGTTATCTGGCTTCCTCTGTTACCATGGTTACTCGTGCTCGTGCAGGAGTCCACTTAAGTCCACTTTTTTCCTCAAAACTGCAGATTAAAGTGTGATTGACATGGCATTAAGGGATTCATATTTTTCTAAAAAATTAGACATTTTCTACTCCAGGAACATAAGAACTCTACCCTGGGAATCTACACTTTATTTTAAAGTATAACATCGGTCATAGCCAAAAAACTAAAGCAACAAGGTGAAATATTATAACAGCTAACTGTTATGGCAAGCCGTTTTAACATAACATTCTTACTTGTAGAAATTGTATTTCAATCTACAACTTTGATTGTACTAGTCAAAACTAAATTTAATATATCTAAAAATCCTTAAAAAGTATAAGTGGCCGTTTTAACATTTAATACCTAGACTGGATATGTATTACAGATATCTGTAATTTAATTGTTCCTAGTCAAAAAAACATTTCAGATATCTACAACGTGATTCTTCCTAGGACAAATGACGTCACTTTTGCCATTCATGTGTATTGGGCTTTCAATTTCAGATATCCACAATTACATTCTGGATATCTGCAATTGAATTCTTACTAGGAAAAACTCCCATTTCAGATATCTTCGACTGGGAGTGTTTTGTTAAAACTGGACCTAAATATTCTCCTGATGTTTTTACCTTCCTGTAATCTCAAACTGTGGAAATTTCTGCTCAATGATGTCGATTTATGATCCATAATAATGACAGTTTAAAACTTCCTCTCTTATAAGTTAGTATCAATCAGAAACTGACAGAAGACACGAGAAACACAAGTGAATGTTTTTATTTGAATGCTGAACTGATTGGACCCAGATTTGTCCGTAGATTTGTAGTTACACATGATGCATAAACAGACAACACGTGATTTTGATTATTGATTAAAGGAACAGTTTACCCACAAATGAAAATCCAGTCAGTTCATGTTTCTTTGGTTGTTTTTTACATTTTAAATCAAGTCTCCAGCTTAGCAGAACGCTGCGACTCTGTTTGTGAAGCTCCAGAAATGTTTTGTGGACTACGACACTTCAGCTGACTTTATATCATCAGGAGGAGATGACGCTCCTCACATGTGCAGAACCTGCCTTAGAAACATCATGTTTTTAAGTTTTCTTCAGTATCACAGTGATCCAGTGATAGTTGTCTGTACATCCACAGGTTCACTGCTAACAGGAAGTGCTCATAGATAATTCGGCAAAGTTTAAATGTAGTTTTAGAGAATTTTATGATGTTTTTTAAGTTTTAGTCCCCAGATACACCTGACTTTCCGTCAGCATGGAGGGAGGAGATAATGACTGGATTTGTATTTTTGAGTGAACTGTTCCTTTAACTGATAAGACAGTAAAAATCATAAGAGACTGTGACTGGATGGTGAGATCAGCTGTAACCTCAGACATGAGGACACAGAGAGGTTGAAATCCAAACTGAGAATCTCACTTCCTGTTTTTGATTAAGTTGGAAAAAAAAATTTATAGAATCAAACTACTTTTAAATCAGGTTTTGTTTAAAAATCATAAAGAAATCAAACTTTTTAAAGAGATATCCAACGGTCCCTCTTGTGTGTCTTGTTGGTTAACTCATTTATTACAGTGCCCCCTGAGGCTCCAAAACAGGTATCGAAGGTTGTATTTGGCTTTAGAGAAGCAGAGAGACGCTGCCCGATCGCACTCACATGCAGCAGCCTCGCACTCGTTGTTGGACGCTGTAGAGACAGAAAATACACATGTTACAGATTGTGATGTTACAAACAGGAAATAAATGAAAGTTCTCCACAGAACAATGAGAGCTTGTTTGTAGACAAAGTACTCAATCCCTGGCTGTGTAATATCTTTATACAGTGTTCCCACAGTTTTCTTGAAAACGTAATCTGATTACTGATTACTCCTTCAGTAAGTAAATTGATTACTTTACTGATTACTTGTTTTTAAAAGTAATTAAGTTAGATTACAAGTTACTTTATTAGTTACATTCAGCAGCTGCCGACAACACCCCCCGCCGCCTCAACATGAAGATGACAATCGGTTTTATTATGGCACGAAACGAGGGCGAGTCAACCGTGTTTAAGGGCAGCATTTCCTCTACAACATACCACCTGACCAGTTTCTTCAACTCTCTCCCACTTACTTGTTTTGCACCGAAGTCCACACCTGGTGGGCTCTGTTAACTTAACTGTGCTGCGACTCCAAATGTTTCTTCAGATTGGACGTTGTGTTTTTGAAGCTTGATAGTTGCCTACTTTGTCGCCAGCACAGAATGTACAACGCAGCTTAATATTCTCATCTTTAGCTGACACGAACTCAAAATAATGACTGTATTTCCAGCTAGAAAACGCGCATCTCTCTCCTCCCTCCATTGTTGTTTGCGTTTGTGTCGCTGCACTGGTGTTACATGTGAGTTGTCCTCGTGCTGACAAAGTGACTTGTTGCATTCGTGACATCACTCCCCGAGATGCAAAAAGAAAAGCAAAAATATATAGTTTTACTAAGGAAAACGACAAAAATAATAGCAACGCACAGTGACTTGAATAACTTTAATCTGATTACTGGTTTAGAAGTACTAACAGCTAACTGTAACAAGTTAACACGGTCGGTGTTCAACAATCTAGATGGATAAAATAACGTTACAGGTCAGATATGCATTTTTGATACTGGGGTGAACTGATCCTTTTAATATCAAGCCTTTTGTCAAATTCTCATCAGCGTAGTTGCAGATTTTCACCACAAAAGTGTTTAAAAACACCTCAAATTTGATGTTTAAATTGTTGAGTTAAAGCATCCTGCTTTAGTCTTACCTGAGCAGGTCGGCTGGCGTTCTGCACAGGTGTAATCATATGTGATATAATACGGCTTTTTAAAGAATCCCTTGCATTCAGGATCCTCCATTTGTGCTCCGTAGCAGTCATCATGAACTTTGCAGCACCTGAACACAGAAGGAAAAAGTGCATGTTCAAATGCAAATCCCACATTTATTTAGTCTTTTTTAAATGTTAATGAAAAACAACCTACCGGTCCAGTGCATCCACAGGAGTTCCCTGCCCACCGAGGCCGCAGTAGCAGCCGTAGTGGTTGTACTTTAAAGCTATAACACCAGGCTGAACACACTCGATCATCTTCCCAAACTGCCATAAATTATTGCTCTGCCTCTCACCACTGACTGTACAGGCTGCTGAGGCACACAAATACAAATATGGATCAAATCAGCAAAACAGAAATATACATGAAAGACCTAAAAGAGACATAAAGATCATTTCATGGATGCATCTTGTCAGTTTATCTTACCAGAGAGAAGCAGCATCAGCAGAGGACCTGACACGTTCATGGCTGCAGTCAGAGATGGTCTGGATGGTCTGGATGGTCTGGATGGTGAGGATGGTCTGGATGATGAGGATGTTGGTGCAGCCGTTCTTATAGAGCAGCAGATGAGAAAAAAAAAGAGAAAAGATGGAGACAAGTGGGTGTGAACTTTAGATCAGGGTGTACCTGACAAACTGTTTGTGTTGGTTCAGTTCCAAGTGTGACAATCAGTTCATGAATCAAACTCACTGATCAGAAACAAACCAACGTCTTTGACAACTTGAAAAGACGTCCGTTACGATGCTGCTTGAAAAAGTCTTTTTTAGTCAAAATATAAAAATATCTGGCTTTGCTTTATCTAAAAATTGCAACATGTAAACATTTCCTGACTAACAAACAACAAAAGGTCATTTTAATAATATAAATTCAAATATATAAAATACTGAATAACTTTAAAACAATATATTTCACCTCATCTCTCTAAAATCTAAGATTTTAAATCTTAGTTTTTTGTCATAGTTGATCATCTTTTCTCAGTCTGACGAACATTTTAGCTGCTCGTCATCTTGTTCAATAGAGTTTATACACAGATGTTGAGTTTGTACAGTGGCTAAAGCATTAAGATAAGATTTAAACAGCTCATAAAGTTTATGAGGACCGATTAAAGCGTGTGCTCAGTGACACTGATAAGAGCTACTGAAATTAGTTCTGGCGAAATCCGGGACCTAACAGATTGTCACCGGCACCTATTTGACCAGGATCAGGAACATCCTTTTTCTCTACCAGAGAAATGTTGTGTAATATTTAATCTAAGCTCTGCTGTCCTTCTTTTATTTTTCACTGAAGCTCCTCAGAAATCATGTGTGTATATCGTTTTTTTTATTTTGAAGCCTGAAGTAACTGAAGCTGTGAGTTTTGTGCACAAAAGTCGAGCTAAGATATCGTGTAGTTTATCCTTGTTAGTGTCTAAATATTTTGGCATATGGTCGCTGTAGGATCCTCAAGAAAGAGGGCGTAGACCAGGTGCCAGATGCTGATCGAAATGGCGCTGGTCCAGATCTTGGAGGTCCTGGATCCTCTTCCTTCAGGATCTGGCATAAAGTCAGCCCTGATGATACTGATCAGTGTGAAGCATGAACTTCATCAGGAGAGCTTTTTATAAGCTTTATTAAACACCATGTTTGGTCATCCAATCTTGGAATATTGAAGTGAAGTCCAACATTACATTGTAAAAACTTTAATTTTGAACCCTGTGAGGACGTCACCTGGACGTCACTTGTGAACGTTGAATAGACATCAAAAGATCTTATCATTCTGGCTCTCCCTCTGGACATGTTCATACTCAGTGGGAATAATCAGTCTCTGAGACGAGTCGTCAGGTATCGCAAATGAGAGGACTGACAGCTAAAACTGTTCTCATTTCTATTTGTGTATTTTACTGCACATCAGCTGTCCAGTCATGAACGAGGCCTGATGCATTTACGGACAATACAGGGACAGAAATTTTACAAATCGAGGTCAAGTTAGTTCTTGAATGACAGTCTAAAGATCTACACTGCAAATAAGGAAAGCAACAAGAAAATAATCACTGACTTTGAGGAGAAAATGAATTAAAACTCATTAAATTATCTGTCCATGGAGCAAGATAACTTGACTTGACAAGAAATCTTGAAATAAGTTATAAATGATGACGCTCTGATGTTGTTCAAAGATTGAAAATAATAAGTGGAAAATGTTGGTTTTACATTAAATTGAGATCAGACTTGTTACAGCACAGTAAAACCTTGACACACACTGTGCAACATATGCAAATAATTCAGAATTATTTCACACTGAAAAAACTAAGATCAAAGAAGTAGAGCTCAAATTACAGAATATTAGTGGAGTGTGATTATGATGCTGCTTGAAAAAGTTAGACATTAAAAATATTTGGCTTTGCTTTATCTAAAATTTGCAACATGTCAACATTTCCTGACTAACTGAAGAACAAAAGGTAATTTTAATAATATAAATTCAAAAATATAAATAACTGAATAACTTTAGAATAAGATATTTCAGCTCATCTCTCCAAAATCTAAGATTTTAAACCTCAGTTTTTTGTCATAGTTGATCATCTTTTCTCAGTCTGAGGAACATTTTAGCTGCTCGTCATCTTGTTCAATAGAGTGAATACACACTGAGTTTGTACGGTAGAAAAAGCATTAAGATAAGATTTAAACAGCTCATAGAGTTTATGAGGACCGATGAAAGCATGTGTTCAGTGACACTGATAAGAGCTATTGAAATTAGTTCTGGCTAAATCCGGGACCTGACAGATTGTCACCGGCACCTATTTGATCAGGATCAGGAACATCCTTTTTCTCTACCAGAGAAATGTTGTGTCATATTTAATCTAATCTCTGCTGTCCTTCTTTTATTTTTCACTGAAGTTCACATCCTTGTTAGTATGTAAATATTATGATCATATATATATGATTTATATGATATAAGAGGGCGTCCTAACCAGGACAGGATGATAAGATTACATATTTATATTGTACTGACAAAGAAGGCGCCAGATCCTGATCAAATTGGCGCTGGTCCAGATCTACGATGTCCCGGATTCTGTCAAGGATCTGGGTCAAATGAAGCTCTGATGGTACTGATCAAACTCTTAACTGGTCCTCATTAAATCCACCGGACCGCCATCAGCTTTGATTACAGCACACATTCACCGTGGCATCGTTTTGATGATCTTATACAATATCACAACATTTACTTGCGTCCAGAGTTGCTTTCATCTTTGGTCACAGTCTTGTTTTGATGATGGGAGAGTCGGCCCGCTGCATGAAGGCTTCTGAAGCACATCTCAGTGGGGTTCAGTTCTGGACTCTCTGGTGGTCTTTCACAGTTTGAGCCCGATGAATCGTGCCGTTGTCATCTTGGAATACGCCCGTGTCATCGGCAAAGAAAAAATCCATTGATGGAAAAACCTGCTCATTCAGTATATTCAGGAAGTCAGCTGACCTGACCAACTGAATCAACCCCAGATCATAACACAGGCTGGTACAGTAGGCACTAGGCATGATGACTTTGTCCGCCCCTCTTCCCTCACCGTGGAACAGGGTGAATCTGGACTCATCAGAACTCGTGACCTTTCATGAGTCCAGTCTTTATGCTTCATAGCAAACTGAAGCCTTTGTGTCAGATTAGCCTCCCTGTTGGTGGTTTTCTTAAGGCTGCACTGTTGTTGAGTCCCTTCAGTTCTCTTCACATTGTTTGTGTGGACTCACTTTCACTATTAAACACAGCCGTGAGTTCTACTGTTGATTCTTTCTGACTTGATTTTACCAAACGTTTAAGTGATTAAGTGATTTCTTTTTTCGACCACATTTTTTCCTGGAAGATGATGGTTCACCACCATCCGTCCAGGTTCAATTATTGTGTTGGACAGTTCTGAACACAATTTTACTAGTTTCAGTTGTTTTCTTTGCTTGATGCAGGACAATAATTTGACCCTTCTGAAACAGAGTAACATCTTTTCCACGACCACAGAATGTCTTCTGACATGGACGAGAAGGAGAAGGAGAAGCATTGAACTAGAAACCTAATATCACCAGACTCCCTTAACAAATGTCTCAGTTTAGTGAGTTGTTGAGTCAGGAAATAGAAATCTGTTACTACAGCATGCAAACTAGTGAAATTCATGCTCTCTCTGATTCTTCATCAGTGTGACCCGACGCTGCTTCCAGAGCCCAACCATGTGATGCTCAGTCACCTGTACGCCCTCTCCATCAAGGTAACAAGTTCACCTGGAACACAAGTGCTTTTATTGTGAAATCAGGGGGAAATTATAAATCAACCCCTCTGTCTGTTAGACAAAATATCATGGACAGCAACTAATAGGTTTAGCAACACCATTGTGTAGGTGTATGTGACCACTCTTCTCTACAAGCCAATATAATCCACAGAGCCATGATCCAGACTCTTATTTTGAAATAATAATAACGTGCTGTTGCTGCTACTTGGAGTGTTTTGTTAAAACTGGACCTAAATATTCTCCTGATGTTTTTACCTTCCTGTAATCTCAAACTGTAGAAGTTTCTGCACAATGATGTCGATTTATGATCCATAATAATGACAGTTTAAAGCTTCCTCTCTTATAAGTTAGTATCAATCAGAAACTGACAGAAGACACGAGAAACACAAGTGAATGTTTTTATTTGAATGCTGAACTGATTGGACCCAGATTTGTCCATAGATTAAAGTTACACATGATGCATGAACAGACAACACGTGATTTTGATTATTCTTTAAAGGAACAGTTTACAGTCAGCATGGAGGGAGGAGATAAAGACTGGATTTGTATTTTTAAGTGAACTGTTCTTTTAACTGATAAAACAGTAAAAATCATAAGAGACTGTGACTGGATGGTGAGATCAGCTGTAACCTCAGACATGAGGACACAGAGAGGTTGAAATCTCACTTCCTGTTTTTGATCAAGTTAAAGAAAAAACATTATAGAATGAAACTTCTTTTAAATCAGGTTTTGTTTAAAAATCATGAAGAAATTAAACTTTTTAAAGAGAAATACAATGTTCTCTCCTGTGTGTTTTGTTGGTTAGCTCATTTTTTACAGCGTGTCTGATCCAGGTTATAGTGTCGAGGGTTGTATTTGGACCGAGCGAAGCAGAGAGCCGCTACCCGATCGCACTCACATATAGCAGCCTGGCACTCGTCGTTGGAAGCTGTGGAGACAGAAAGTGTGTGTTTAAAGTGTCACCAAAACAATCTAGATGGATAAAATAACGCTGCAGGTCAGAGGAAAAATATAGATTTTCTATTCTGAGGTGAACTGACCCTTTAAATTTACTCACATTAAAAAGAAATTAAGCCTTTTGTCAAATTCTGATTGAAGAAAAAATGTCACCACAAAAGAGCTTAAAAACACCAAAAATGTGATGTCTATATTGTTGTGTTGAAGCATTCTGGTTTAGTCTTACCTGAGCAGGTCGCCTGGTCTTTTGAACAGGTGTAATCATACTCCATAAAATATGGTTTTAAATCATGGAAGATACCCTTGCAGGCAGGATCCTTCTGGCATGCTCCGTAGCAGTCATCATGAACTTTGCAGCACCTGAACACAGAAGGAAAGAGTGCATGTTTGAGAAAATCCTACATTTATTTAGTTTTTTAAAATGTTGACTGAAAAACAACCTACTGGTCCAGTGCATCCACAGGAGTTCCCTGCCCACCGAGGCCGCAGTAGCAGCCGTAGCTGATGTACTTAAAAGGGTCAACACCAGGCTTAACACACTCGATCATGTACCCAAACTGCCATACAGCACCGAGCTGCTTCTCACCACTGACTGTACAGGCTGCTGAGACACACAAATACAAATATGGATCAAATCAGCAGAACAGAAATATCCATGAAAGACCTAAAAGAGACATAAAGATCATTTCATGGATGCATCTTGTCAGTTTATCTTACCAGAGAGAAGCAGCATCAGCAGAGGACCTGACACGTTCATGGCTGCAGTCAGAGATGGTCTGGATGGTCTGGATGGTCTGGATGGTGAGGATGGTCTGGATGGTGAGGGTGTTGGTGCGCCCGTTCTTATAGAGCAGCAGGTGAGATAAGACCGAAACAAGTGGGTGTGAACTTTAAATAAGGTCTTTCCTGGCAAACTTTCTGTGTTTGGCGCAGCTCCAAGGGTGACAATCAGTTCAAAGACGTCCAGTGGAGAGGCAGGATAAAAGTTCTTTGACGTCTTTTAAATGTTCACTTGTGATGTTCAGGTCCTGACAGGGTTCTGAATTAAAGTTTTTACAATGTAATGTTAGGCTTCTTTTAAACTACAGTCACAGACGTCTTAACAACTTATTGTGGTTTAAAATGAAAGTATTAATGACGCTCAAATTTTATTGTAAGTTGAAAAAGCTACAGAGAGGATCCAGCCGTTGAATCTTATCCTATCTGATGAAGGCTTGATGACCAAAGCACGGTGTGTGTTAAAGCTGATGAGTAGCTGTCCTGGTGAAGAACCTGCCTCCTGCAGGCTGATGAGGTCGAGGATCAGCGTTTGAATCCTCTCTGTAGTTTCTGCTGCATGAAGTAAAATCTAGCATCCTAAAAAGAAGTCTACAGCGATCATATGCCAAAATATCTGGACACTAACAAGGATAAACTACACGATATCTTAGCTCGACTTTTGTGCACAAAACTCGCAGCTTCAGCTACTTCAGGCGTCAAAATAAAAAATAAAAAATTATACATACTAATGATTTCTGAGCAGCTTCAGTGGAAGACAGCAGAGATTAGATTAAATATTACACAACATTTCTCTGGTAGAGAAAAAGGAGGTGACTGATCCTGATCAAATAGGTGCCAGTGACAATCTGTTAGGTCCCGGATTTAGCTAGAACTAATTTCAATAGCTCTTATCAGTGAACACACGCTTTCATTGGTCCTCATAAACTCTATGAGCTGTTTAAATCTTATCTTAATGCTTTTTCTACCGTACAAACTCAGTGTGTATTCACTCTATTGAACAAGATGACGAGCAGCTAAAATGTTCCTCAGACTGAGAAAAGATGATCAACTATGACAAAAAACTGAGATTTAAAATCTTAGATTTTGGAGAGATGAGGTGAAATATCTTATTTTAAAGTTATTCAGTATCCTATATGTTTGAATTTATATTATTAAAATGACCTTTTGTTCTTCAGTTAGTGAGGAAATGTTGACATGTTGCAATTTATAGATAAAGCAAAGCCAGATATTTTTTATTTCTAACTTTTTTTAATGATACGAGAAAACTTAACAACATCGTCATTCACTAAGTCGCAGAACATCTGAGAAACTCAGGAGGATCTTTAATAAACATCATATCTCGGTTCACTTTAAACCTGAGGCAGACACCTGTCCATCCTGAGGGCAGAACACTCAGGTATATAACAGAGTAATGTACAGATTTGTACAACGGGGAGATAAAACAACCTCTCCATAAACGAATGGACAACACAGGAGGGCCGACTCCTCCCGTCAAGACTCTGCTGTCCACTGACATCTGAACGAGACAGATCGTTCCTTTGAGGACAACAATGTGAACATCTTGTCCAGAGAAGACAGACGGTTTGAAAGTGGAGTAAAGGAATCCGTCTGTGTCAAACTGGAACGACCGTCTCTGAACAGAGGAGGTGGACTACGACATTACTCATCACCTACCCACAATGCAGTGCTGATTTCCCTCCCTAAACAGCTGAACAACCATTCACACCTGGGCTCAGCTATTAACAACACACATGAAGGCCGGTTGGGTGTCGACCCACACGTGTCCTTAACGACACTATGTGGACACTCCCGCACAGAGTTTAAAACCCTGCAGCTCTCCGCCAGTTAGTTAGAGCTGAAGAAGCCTCATGGATGAGAAGTGAAACGTCTCCAAGAAACTCAAGCAGTTGCCTACGATACAGCAGTTAGCAGGAGGAGGAGGAAGGAGGAGGAAGAAGAAGAAGAAGAAGAAGAAGAAGAAGAAGAAAAGATTCTCCTGATGTTTTTACCTTCCTGTAATCTCAAACTGTGGAAATTTCTGCACAATGATGTTGATTTATGATCCATAATAATGACAGTTTAAAGCTTCCTCTCTTATAAGTTGGTATCAATCAGAAAGTGACAGAAGACACGAGAAACACATGTAAATATTTTTATTTGAATGCTGAACTGATTGGACCCAGATTTGTCCGTAGATTTGTAGTTACACATGATGCATAAACAGACAACACGTGATTTTGATTATTGATTAAAGGAACAGTTTATCCACAAATGAAAATCCAGTCATTTCACGTTTCTTTGGTTGTTTGGTCTATAAATCATAGAATCAAACTTCTTTTAAATCAGGTTTTCTTTAAAAATCATGAAGAAATTAAACATTTTAAAGAGAAATCCAAAGTTCTCTCTTGTGTGTTTTGTTAGTTAACGCATTTTCTACAGAATCTCTTTTTCAGTTTCTTGTATTGAGGGTTGTATTTGGCCCGAGCGAAGCAGAGAGCCGCTGCCCGATCGCACTCACATGCAGCAGCCTTGCACTTGTTGTTGGACGCTATGGAGACAGAAAATACACATAATACAGATTGTGATACTGTAACACTAAATACATTAAAAAACATTTGTTCATGCATTTTTGGGGTGAACTGATCCTTTAATATCAAGCCTTTTGTCAAATTCTCACCACAGCGTTGCAGATTTTCACCACAAAAGTGTTTAAAAACACCTCAAATTTGATGTTTAAATTGTTGAGTTAAAGCATCCTGGTTTAGTCTTACCTGAGCAGGTCGGTCGGCGTCCTGAACAGGTGTACCGATAATGAATGAAATATGGCTTTTTAAAGAGTCCCTTGCATTGAGGATCCCTCATTTGTGCTCCGTAGCAGTCATCATGAACTTTGCAGCAACTGAGAACACAGAAGGAAAGAGTGCAGGTTTGAGAAAATCCCACATTTATTTAGTTTTTAAAATGTTGATGAAACACAACCTACCGGTCCAGTGCATCCACAGGAGTTCCCTGCCCACCGAGGCCGCAGTAGCAGCCGTAGTTGTTGTACTTTAAAGCTTTAACACCAGGCTGAACACACCGGATCATTTTCCCAAACTGCAATATGTTACGTGATGTCCCCTGACCACTGACCGTACAGGCTGCTGAGGCACACAAATACAAATATGGATCAAATCAGCAGAACAGAAATATCCATGAAACAGTGGTACAACATTGACAGAGAAGTGGTGAAATAAAAGAGACATAAAGATCATTTCATGGATGCATATTGTCAGTTTTTTCTTACCAGTGAGAAGCAGCATCAGCAGAGGACCTGACACGTTCATGGCTGCAGTCAGAGATGGTCTGGATGGTGAGGATGGTCTGGATGGTGAGGATGGTCTGGATGGTCTGGATGGTCTGGATGTTCTGGGTGTTGGTGCGGCCGTTCTTATAGAGCAGCAGGTGAGAAAAAAAAGAAAAGATGGAGACAAGTGGGTGTGAACTTGAATTGAGGGTGTACCTGACAAACTGTCTGTGTTGGTTCAGTTCAGGTGTGACAATAGGTTTGTGATTGTTTGTTTTGAAATGATGGGAGAGTCGGGCCGATGAATCGTACCGGTGTCGTCAGCGAAGACAAAATCCATTGATGGAAAAACCTGCTCATTGAGTAATAGTGTAGTGCTTTATGCAACATGAATGGGGAGTTTTGGATTAAATTTGACTATCAATAATAAATAATGGTTATCAGAGCTAATTATTAATTATGATAAATGATAAGACCCGATTTATATTAGATCACCTCGGGGCACCACCCTTCACGAAGGGAAAAGAGCCAATCCACCAAATCAGTCTCATAAACAGGCAATAAACTGTCAGTTTGTTACTCTGATCAATAATTAACTTAATAACTACAATCAAAATGACCACAACAGCTGTAACGGTCGAAGGATTTTGGAGATCTTGGCAAAGTAGAGTCTAGCAACATTCATGTACAATATTAAATAGACAACATGAAGGTTTAAAAGTATTGTACTATTGTAATATATATATATATATATATATATATATATATATATATATATATATATATATATATATATATATATATATATATATATATATATATATACTACATGTACTTGATGTGTGTGTGTGTGTGTGTTTGTGTGTGTGTGTGATGCCAGGTTAGAGAAGATGGTTAGTTGCGTACAAAGACTCTGAGTAGTCAAACTAGTGAAGTTCATCCTCTCTCTGATTCTTCATCAAGAGGAAGAAGAAGAAGTTGCTGCTACTTGGAGTATTTTGTTAAAACTGGACCTAAATATTCTCCCGATGTTTTTACCTTCCTGTAATCTCAAACTGTGGAAATTTCTGCACAATGATGTCGATTTATGATCCATAATAATGACAGTTTAAAGCTTCCTCTCTTATAAGTTAGTATCAATCAGAAACTGACAGAAGACACGAGAAACATGTAAATATTTTTATTTGAATGCTGAACTGATTGGACCCAGATTTGTCAGTAGATTTGTAGTTACACATGATGCATAAACAGACAACACGTGATTTTGATTATTGATTAAAGGAACAGTTTACCCACAAATGAAAATCCAATCATTTCATGTTTTTTAGAATCAAACTTCTTTTAAATCTGAAATCAATCATGAAGAAATTACATTTTTTAAAGAGTGTTTTGTTACTTAACTAATTTTTTACAGACTTTCTGATTCAGGTTCTTGTGTTTAGGGTTGTGTCTGGACCGAGCGAAGCAGAAAGCCGCTGCCCGATCGCACTCACATGCAGCTCTCCGGCAGTAGTTGTTGGACGCTGTGGAGACAGAAAATACAGATTATGAGATTGCAAACACTAAATTAAAAACTAAATCTGTTCATGCATTTTTGATTCTGGGGTGAACTGATCCTTTAATATAAAGCCTTTTGTCAAATTCTCACCGGAGTCGTTGCAGATCTTCACCACCAAAGTGTTTAAATTGTTGAGTTGAAGCATCCTGGTTTAGTCTTACCTGAGCAGGTCACCTGGTGTCGTGAACAGGTGTACCGATAATGAATGAAATATGGCTGGCTAAAGAATCCCTTGCATTCAGGATTCTTCATTTGTACTCCGTAGCAGTCATCATGAACTTTGCAGCACCTGAGAACACAGGAGGAAAGAGTGCAGGTTTGAGAAAATCCCACATTTATTTAGTTTTTTAACTGTTTTTTAACTTTTAACTTGAAACAATCTACCGGTCCAGTCTGTCCACAGGAGTTCCCTGCCCACCGAAGCCGCAGTAGCAGCCGTAGTTGTTGTACTTTAAAGGGTTAACACCAGGCTGAACACACCAGACCATGTACCCAAACTGCCAGAACGCACGTGACGTCTTCTGACCACTGACTGTACAGGCTGCTGAGGCACACAAATACAAATCAACAGAACTGAAATATCCATGAAACAGTGGTACAACGTTGACAGAGAAGTGGTGAAATAAAAGAGACATAAAGATCATTTCATGGAAGCATATTGTTGGTTTTTTCTTACCAGTGAGAAGCAGCAACAGCAGAGGACCTGACACGTTCATGGCTGCAGTCAGAGATGATCTGGATGGTGAGGATGGTGAGGATGGTTTGGATGGTCTGGGTGTTGGTGCGGCCGTTCTTATAGAGCAGCAGGTGAGAAAAAAAGAGAAAAGATGGACACAAGTGGGTGTGAACTTGAAATCAGGGTGTACCTGACAAACTGTCTGTGTTGGTTCAGTTCCAAGTGTGAGATTAGTTTCATGAATCAAACTCACTGAGCAGGAACCTTTCAAAGAGACGTCAAACCAACATCTTTGACGACTTGAAAAGACGTCCAGTGAAGAGCCAGAATAAAAGTTCTTTGACGTCTTTTAAATGTTCACTAGTGATGTTCAGGTCCTGACAGGGTTCAAAAAGTGTTGTTAGACAAATTCAGTCACAGACGTCTAAAGAAGTTTCGTTAAGATGCTGCTTGAAAGAATGTTTTTTTAGTAAGAAATAAAAATATCTGGCTTTGCTTAAAGAAGGAAAGAGTGCAGGTTTGAGAAAATCCCACATTTATTTAGTTTTTAAAATATTGACTGAAACACAACCTACAGGTACAGTTCATCCACAGGAGTTCCCTGCCCACCGAGGCCGCAGTTATTGTACTTTAAAGGGTTAACACCAGGCTGAACACACCTGATCATGTATCCAAACTGCCATGTGGCACAGGACATCCCCTGACCGCTGACCGTACAGCCTGCTTAGGCACACAAATACAAGTCTGGATGGTCTGGATAGTCTGGATGTTGGTGCGGCCGTTGTTATAGAGCAGCAGGTGAGAAAAAAAGAAAAGATGGAGACAAGTGGGTGTGAACTTGAATTGAGGGTGTACCTGACAAACTGTCTGTGTGTTCAGTTCAGGTGTGACAATAGGTTTGTGATTGTTTGCTTTGAAATGATGGGAGAGTCGGGCCGATGAATCGTACCGGTGTCGTCAGCGAAGACAAAATCCATCGATGGAAAAACCTGCTCATTCAGTAGTAGTGTAGTGCCTTATGCAACATGAATGGGGAGTTTCGTGTTAAACTTGACTATCAAGAATTATTAATTATGATAAATGATAAGACCCAATTTATATTAGATCACCTCGGGGCACCACCCTTCACAGAGGGAAAAGAGCTAATCCACCAAATCAGTCTCATAAACAGGCAATAAACTGTCAGATTGTAACTCCGATCGACAATTAACTTAATAACTACAATCAAAATTAAAGCTGCAAGCAGCGATGAACGGGCCCTCGCAGGCCGCGCGTGTCGGCGAGTACTGCCGCCGCGGTGTGCAGAAATCGCGGCCTGCTGCGTGCTGTGTGCTGCTTGCTGTAAAGGCAGAAAAGCTGACAGGTAAGAGGGCTGAGTGAGAGACATGACAGGTAATGTCTGCTCTCCTCCAGAAATTTAGGCTCAAAATTAACATGGCGGCTTATGGGGGAGTTGCTGGAGTGCTTGTCGCTCTAGGACTTCCACAGCCAAAAGTTTGAGTCCTACATCTGAAATAAGACAATCAGCTGAAAGCCAACAAGATTAGCTACATTTCTATGTATATATTGTCTATGTGAAGTAAAAGATGTGGGATCCACATCAGGCTGAAGAGAACTTTTCCTGTTTTTCCAGCTGCTCTCCACTCTAGCACTCTCCATGTCACACACTGTAGCTCCCGCAATACACACTCATTATAAATTCAGACTGCCACCAGAACGCCACCTAGTGTCGGATCAGTAAGACCTTCAACACGTATCCTCAGGAGGGCATTGGCAATAAGTGTACCAAGTTTTGTGTTAATTCGACTAACCAATGTGGAGATATAAAATACTTCAATTTAAAGAGCGCCACCTAGTGGTCATCGGCCAAAAATTTGCAGAAAGCCTCAGGGTCTCATGTGGAAGTACTCCGCTAAGTTTCATGTCATTTGGACACACCAATGTGGAGATATACAACACTTCCTGTTTGGAAGGAAATCTGCAGGAAGTTGTTATTTAATAATTAACAGCTGTAACGGTCGAAGGATTTTGGAGTTCTTGACAGAGTAGAGTCTAGCAACATTCATGTACAACATGAAGGTTCAAAACTATTGTACTACATGTACTTTATACAGGTGGGTGTGTGTGTGTGTGTGTGTGTGTGTGTGTGTGTGTGTGTGTGATGCCAGGTTAGAGAAGATGGTTAGCTGCATACAAAGACTCTGAGTAGTCAAACTAGTGAAATTCATCCTCTCTCTGATTCTTCATCAGTGTGACCCGACGCTGCTTCCAGAGCCCAACCATGTGATGCTCAGTCACCTGTACGCCCTCTCCATCAAGGTAACAAGTTCACCTGGAACACAAGTGCTTTTATTGTGAAATCAAGGGGAAATTATAAATCAACCCCTCTGTCTGTCAGACAAAATATCATGGACAACAACTAATAGGTTTAGCAACACCATTGTGTAGGTGTATGTGACCACTCTTCTCTACAAGCCAATATAATCCACAGAGCCATGATCCAGACTCTTATTTTGAAATAATAATAACGTGCTGTTGCTGCTACTTGGAGTGTTTTGTTAAAACTGGACCTAAATATTCTCCTGATGTTTTTACCTTCCTGTAATCTCAAACTGTGGAAATTTCTGCACAATGATGTCGATTTATGATCCATAATAATGACAGTTTAAAGCTTCCTCTCTTATAAGTTGGTATCAATCAGAAACTGACAGAAGACACGAGAAACACAAGTAAATATTTTTATTTGAACGCTGAACTGATTGGACCCAGATTTGTCCGTAAATTTGTAGTTACACATGATGCATGAACAGACAATACATGATATTGATTATTCTTTAAAGGAACAGTTTATCCACAAATGAAAATCCAGTCATTTCATGTTTTTTTGGTTGTTTTTTACATTTTAAATCAAGTCTCCAGCTTAGCAGAATGCTGCAGCTCTGTTTTACTGTGAAGCTCCAGAAATGTTTTGTGGACTACGACACTTCAGCTGACTTTATATCATCAGGAGGAGGAGATGACGCTCCTCACATGTGCAGAACCTGCCTTAGAAACATCATGTTTTAAAGTTTTCTTCAGTATCACAGTGATCCAGTGATAGTTGTCTGTACATCCACAGGTTCACTGCTAACAGGAAGTGCTAACAGATAATTCTGCAGAGTTTAAATGTAGTTTTAGAGAATTTTATGATGTTTTTTAAGTTTTAAAACAAGTCCCCAGATACACCTGACTTTCCGTCAGCATGGAGGGAGGAGATAATGACTGGATTTGTATTTTTGAGTAAACTGTTCCTTTAACTGATAAAACAGTAAAAATCATAAGAGACTGTGACTGGATGGTGAGATCAGCTGTAACCTCAGACATGAGGACACAGAGAGGTTGAAATCCAAACTGAGAATCTCACTTCCTGTTTTTGATCAAGTTGAAAAAAAATTATAGAAAAAACTTCTTTTAAATCAGATTTTCTTTAAAATCATGAAGAAATTAAACTTTTTGAAGAGAAATACAATGTTCTCTTGTGTGTTTTGTTGGTTAACTCATTTTTTACAGCGTGTCTCATCCAGGTTCTTGTGTTGAGGGTTGTGACTGGACTGAGCGAAGCAGAGAGCCGCTCTCCGATCGCACTCACATGCAGCAGCCTTGCACTCGTTGTTGGACGCTGTGGAGACAGAAAATACACATGTTACAGATTGTGATGTTACAAACAGTAAATAAATGAAAGTCTATGAGAGCGAGTTTGTTTGTAGCCAAAGTACTCAATCCCTCCCTGGCTGTGTCATACCTTTATATAACTGTTTAAGGGACAGTTCACCCCAAAATCAAAAATACATGTTGTTCCTCTTACCTCTAGTGTTATTTATCCATCTACATAGTTTTAGCGTAATTTGATTAAGGTATAACTTCTGTTATAGTCAAAAACTATAGCAACAAGTAGAAATATGCATATTATTAACAGCTAACTGTAACAAGTTAACACGGTCGGTGTTCAACAATCTAGACGAATAAAATAACGTTACAGGTCAGATATGCATTTTTGATTCTGGGGTGAACTGATCCTTTAATATCAAGCCTTTTGTCAAATTCTCATCAGTGCCATTGCAGATTTTCACCACAAAAGAGCTTAAAAACACCTCAAATTTGATGCTTAAATTGTTGAGTTAAAGCATCCTGCTTTAGTCTTACCTGAGCAGGTCAGCTGGCGTTGTGCACAGGTGTACTTATATTTAATGAAATATGGCTGGCTAAAGAATCCCTTGCATTCAGGATCCTCCATTTGTGCTTCGTAGCAGTCATCATGAACTTTGCAGCACCTGAACACAGAAGGAAAGAGTGCAGGTTTGAGAAAATCCCACATTATTTAGGTTTTTTTAATGTTGACTGAAAAACAACCTACTGGTCCAGTTCGTCCACAGGAGTTCCCTGCCCACCGAGGCCGCAGTAGCAGCCGTAGTTGTTGTACTTTAAAGGGTTAACACCAGGCTGAACACACCGGATCATGTACCCAAACTGCCAGAATGCATTGATCTTCTCACCACTGACTGTACAGACTGCAGAGACACACAAATACAAATATGGATCAAATCAGCAGAACCGAAATATCCATGAAACAGTGGTACAACGTTGACAGAGAAGTGGTGAAATAAAAGAGACATAAAGATCATTTCATGGATGCCTATTGTCAGTTTCTTCTTACCAGTGAGAAGCAGCAACAGCAGAGGACCTGACACGTTCATGGCTGCAGTCAGAGATGATCTGGATGGTGAGGATGGTTTGGATGTTCTGGGTGTTGGTGCAGCCGTTCTTATAGAGCAGCAGGTGAGAAAAAGAGAAAAGATGGAGACAAGTGGGTGTGAACTTTAATTGAGGGTGTACCTGACAAACTGTCTGTGTTGGTTCAGTACCAAGTGTGAGATCAGGTTCATGAATCAAACTCACTGAGCAGGAACCTTTCAAAGAGACGTCAAACCAACATCTTTGACGACTTGAAAAGACGTCCAGTGAAGAGCCAGAATTAAAGTTCTTTGACGTCTTTTAAATGTTCACTAGTGATGTTCAGGTCCTGACAGGGTTCAAAAAGTGTTGTTAGACAGATTCAGTCACAGACGTCTAAAGAAGTTTCGTTAAGTTGCTGCTTGAAAGAATGTTTTTTTGTTAGAAATAAAAATATCTGGCTTTGCTTAAAGAAGGAAAGAGTGCAGGTTTGAGAAAATCCAACATTTATTTAGTTTTTAAAATATTGACTGAAACACAACCTACAGGTACAGTTCATCCACAGGAGTTCCCTGCCCACCGAGGCCGCAGTTATTGTACTTTAAAGGGTTAACACCAGGCTGAACACACCAGATCATCTTCCCAAACTGCCATACGGCACAGGACATCCCCTGACTGCTGACCGTACAGCCTGCTGAGGCACACAAATACAAGTCTGGATAGTCTGGATAGTCTGGATGTTGGTGTGGCGGTGGGTGTGAACTTTAATTGAGGGTGTACCTGACAAACTGTCTGTGTGTGTTCAGTTCAGGTGTGACAATAGGTTTGTGATTGTTTGTTTTGAAATGATGGGAGAGTCGGGCCGATGAATCGTACCGGTGTCATCAGTGAAGAAAAAATCCAAAAACCTGCTCATTCAGTAGTAGTGTAGTGCTTTATGCAACATGAATGGGGAGTTTTGGATTAAATTTGACTATCAATAATAATTAATGATTATCAGAGCTAATTATTAATTATGATAAATGATAAGACCCGATTTATATTAGATCACCTCGGGGCACCACCCTTCACGAAGGGAAAAGAGCCAATCCACCAAATCAGTCTCATAAACAGGCAATAAACTGTCAGATTGTAACTCTGATCGATAATTAACTTAATAACTACGATCAAAATGACCACAACAGCTGTAATGGTTGAAGGATTTCAGAGTTCTTGACAGAGTCTAGCAACATTCATGTACAATATTAAATAGACAACATGAAGGCTCAAAACGATTGTACTATATGTATATACTACATGTACTTTGTGTGTGTGTGTGTGTGTGTGTGTGTGTGTGTGATGCCAGGTTAGAGAAGATGGTTAGCTGCATACAGAGACTCTGAGTAGTCAAACTAGTGAAATTCATCCTCTCTCTGATTTTTTATCAGTGTGACCTGACGCTGCTTCCAGAGCCCAACCATGTGATGCTCAGTCACCTGTACGCCCTCTCCATCAAGGTAACAAGTTCACCTGGAACACAAGTGCTTTTATTTTGAAATCAAGAGTAAATTATGAATCAACCCCTCTGTCTGTTAGACAAAATATCATGGACAACAACTAATAGGTTTAGCAACACCATTGTGTAGGTGTATGTGACCACTCTTCTCTACAAGCCAATATAATCCACAGAGCCATGATCCAGACTCTTATTTTGAAATAATAATAACGTGCTGTTGCTGCTACTTGGAGTGTTTTGTTAAAACTGGACCTAAATAATCTCCTGATGTTTTTACCTTCCTGTAATCTCAAACTGTAGAAGTTTCTGCACAATGATGTCGATTTATGATCCATAATAATGACAGTTTAAAGCTTCCTCTCTTATAAGTTGGTATCAATCAGAAACTGACAGAAGATATGAGAAACACATGTAAATATTTTTATTTGAACGCTGAACTGATTGGACCCAGATTTGTCCGTAAATTTGTAGTTACACATGATGCATGAACAGACAATACATGATATTGATTATTCTTTAAAGCAACAGTTTATCCACAAATGAAAATCCAGTCATTTCATGTTTTTTTGGTTGTTTTTTACATTTTAAATCAAGTCTCCAGCTTAGCAGAATGCTGCAGCTCTGTTTTACTGTGAAGCTCCAGAAATGTTTTGTGGACTACGACACTTCAGCTGACTTTATATCATCAGGAGGAGGAGATGACGCTCCTCACATGTGCAGAACCTGCCTTAGAAACGTCATGTTTTAAAGTTTTCTTCAGTATCACAGTGATCCAGTGATAGTTGTCTGTACATCCACAGGTTCACTGCTAACAGGAAGTGCTAACAGATAATTCTGCAGAGTTTAAATGTAGTTTTAGAAGATTTTATGACTGTTTCTTTAACTGATAAAACAGTTAAAATCATAAGAGACTGTAACCCCATTCACACTGGCGGCTTCAGTGCGCCAATTCTCCGCCTCCGTCTCGGTGTGAATCTCTCGGAGGCGGTGCTGATCCGCCTCTGGAGGTAGAATCAGGGCCGCATTATTGGCGAACCGACCAGTGTGAACAGATAAGCCGGCTTCACGTAATGAGAGCGTGTCGATCTGACGATCTGTTAACTACACAGGTCCTTCACTCAACTTAATATAAAATCTGGATGTTGAGATCAGCACAGCTGTAACCTCAGACATGAGGACACAGAGAGGTTGAAATACAAACTTCCTGTTTAAAAAAAGTAAAAAAAAGTAAAAAAAAAAAAACAACAAGTTTTAGAATCAAACTTCTTTTAAATCAGGTTTTGTTTAAAAATCATAAATTTACAAACATTTTAAAGAGAAATCCAAAGTTCTCTCTTCTGTGTTTTGTTGGTTAACTCATTTTCTACAGTTCCCCCTAATTCTCCATAACGCGTATCGAGGGTTGTATGTGGTCTGACCAAAGCAGAGAGCCGCTGTCCGATCGCACTCACATGCAGCTCTCTGGCACTTGTTGTTGGAAGCTGTGGAGACAGAAAATACACATGTTACAGATTGTGATGTTACAAACAGTAAATAAATGAAAGTTCTCCACAGAACTGTGAGAGTTTGTTTGTAGACAAAGTACTCAATCCCTGGCTGTGTCATACCTTTATATAACTGTTTAAGGGACAGTTCACCCCAAAATCAAAAATACACGTTGTTCTTCTTACCTGTAGTGTTATTTATCCATCTACATAGTTTTAGTGTAGTTTGATTAAGGTATAACTTCTGTTACAGTCAAAAACTATATCAACAATGAGAAATATGCATATTATTAACAGCTAACTGTAACAAGTTAACACGGTGCCAAAGCACAAAAACAAAGCCTCTGTACATTAGACTGAGCTAAACGGCGCCCCAATAGATACCTATTTTAAAGAAAACAACAATGGAGAAGTATCTCCTCCTATGGTGTGGGGTGCATTTAAGGCAGTCCTGGGGAAAATAATTTCTATTTCCTCATCACTAAAAAAACATAGACAGGAGCGGCGGGAGGGAGATCTGATCGTACCTGAGGATGGATGGGAAATTATTTGTAAATTACAATGGAAAACCACAACTTTGGCTTGAAGTACCAGACTATTAATCTATTGGGACAACTGAAAACTGTTGGCAGTAGATCTTGATGGGACATCCGTTGTTCAAATGTTCCTATTTTACACATTGTAAAATGAAAGGGAGCGGAATAGCATGGAGAATATATGTCAGTGCAATTGTGCAAATGCATGTTTTCGTTTTGCTTTGTGTGTGTGTAATGGTGCTGAAAGGATGTTTCTCCCTGATTTAAAAAAAACAAAAAACACCTCAAATTTAATGTTTAAATTGTTGAGTTGAAGCATCCTGGTTTAGTCTTACCTGAGCAGGTCGGCCGGTGTCCTGAACAGGTGTACTGATAATGAATGAAATATGGCTTGCTAAAGAATTCCTTGCATTCAGGAGTCTCCATTTGTGCTCTGTAGCAGTAATCATGACGTTGGCAGCACCTGAGAACACAGAAGGAAAGAGTGCAGGTTTGAGAAAATCCCACATTTATTTAGTTTTTTAACAGTTTTTTAACTTTTAACTTAAAACAATCTACCGGTCCAGTCTGTCCACAGGAGTTCCATAACCACCGAGGCCGCAGTAGCAGCCGTAGTTGATGTACTTTACAGTGCTAACACCAGGCTGAACACACTGGATCATGTTCCTAAACTGCCATAAGTGACGTGATGTCTTCTGACCACTGACCGTACAGGCTGCTGAGGCACATAAACACAAATATGGATCAAATCAACAGAACAGAAATATACATGAAACAGTGGTACAACATTGACAGAGAAGTGGTGGATTAAAAAAGACCTAAAAGAGCCTTAATTATCATTTCATGGATGCATATTGTCAGTTTTTTCTTACCAGTGAGAAGCAGCATCAGCAGAGGACCTGACACGTTCATGGCTGCAGTCAGAGATGATCTGGATGGTCTGGATGGTTTGGATGGTCTGGATGGTTTGGATGGTCTGGATGGTGAGGATGGTTTGGATGTTCTGGGTGTTGGTGCAGCCGTTCTTATAGAGCAGCAGGTGAGAAAAAAAAGAAAAGATGGAGACAAGTGGGTGTGAACTTTAGATCAGGGCGTACCTGACAAACTGTTTGTGTTGGTTCAGTTCCAAGAGTGACAATCAGTTCATGAATCAAACTCACTGATCAGAAACATATCAAATAGACGTTAAACCAAAATCTTTGACGACTTGAAAAGACGTCCAGTGAAGAGCCAGAATAAAAGTTCTTTGACGTCTTTTAAATGTTCACTAGTGATGACAGGGTTCAGAATTAAAGTTTTTACAAAGTAATGTTAGACTTCTTTTCATGAAGTTTCATTATGATGCTGCTTGAAAAAAGTATTTTTTTGTCAAAAATAAAAATATCTGACTCTGCTTTATCTACAATTTGCAACAAGAACAAAAGATCATTTTAATTATATGAATTCAAAGATATAAAATACTGAATAACTTTAAAACAAGACACTGATAAGAGCTATTAAAACCATTTCTGGCTAAATTCGGGACCCGGAAACATGCTTTGTCACTACCAGACAAACTTTGTGTAATATTTAATCTAATCTTTGTTGTTGTTCTTATATTTTCCAGTAAAGCTCCTATCCTTGTTAGTGTCAAGGCCAAACTCTGCGTTATAAACTAATTAGATAATAAAAACGGTGAGTAGCACGAGAGCGAAAACAAAATTGAACTTTGCTTTGGTTCTGGCTCAGGTTGTTTATGCACGTGCACTGCAGCCATGGTTAGAGGTATGAGCAGTAGTGCAGGAGTAGTCATTTTGGAGATGGCAAGACATTTGTTTATTCAAAAGGATCCCCATTAGCTGATGCCAAGACGACAGCTAGTCATTACAGCCCACAGGAGGCTCTGGAAGTGGTCATGAGTGTGATGATGGCTCCTCAGCCTCCTCCAAGGACTCTGAGGCTGATACAGAGGAGGCCTCAGAGGTAGAAACACACCAGCTGGGGTCAATACTTTGGTCTCCCACAAACACTAAGACGCTCCGCTACGTCCCTGCAGCCAGTGGTTTGATCCAGGGACCTACATACTTTGGTGCCGCCCAAATCAGTGACCCGACATCCAGCTGTGAACTGCTGCTGACGGATGAAATCCTGCAGCATATTGTGGCCGTGACAAACCTGCATGGGAGATGCTCGATCCCAGACTGGCGAGATGTGGACGAGGAGGAACTGCAGGCTTATAGGTCAAAATATGAATCAACCCTCAGAGCAAACCCAACAGAGCAACTTCTGTGCTAAGATGTCCCACAAGAGGTTCCACCACATCAGCCCAACACTGTATTTCAACGACAACCAACCTCGACCCCTCCGCCGTGATGACAAGCTGGCTTCCTTCTGCAAAGTTTGGGATGTGTGGACGTGAGCTGGACTCTCACACCCAGACACATACGGCCTCTCAGACAAAATAGTGATGCATCAAATGCATTTGGTTCAGTTAAAAACTGTGGAGTTGTGTAAAGCAAGAAAAACAACAATGCATCAAGATCAGTGTTGCTGCCGATCACTGACCCATCTCAGGGCCCATTCTCTCTCACCCTAACTCTGTGGATCTATGTAAACATACTGGCCTTTAGAGGGTTAAAAATATATATATGTATAATTAATATTTCAGGCTGAAGTAGTTTTAAAAGACTGACTCATTTAAAGGGCAAAAAAATATTAATTATATAATATTTTTACAGCAGTTTTTGGGAAAGTGACCTTTTTTGACATTAGGGACAAATGCTCACGTTTTCTTCAGGTACTCTTAATGGTTAAACAGCTCATAAAGTTTATGAGGACTGATTAAAGCACGTGTTCAGTGACACTGAGAAGAGCTATTGAAGCCAGTTATGGTTAAATCCCAGATTGTCACGTGCAGCTGTTTGATCAGGATCAGATACGTCCTTTTTCTCTACCAAGAAATGTTGTGTGATATTTAATCTTATCTCTGCTGTCCTTTTGTTTTTCACTGAAGTTCACATCCTTGTTAGTTTGTAAATATTATGATCATGTATATGATTCATATTATATGAGGGCGTCCTAACAAGGACAGGATGATAAGATTACATATTTATCTTGGAATTGGCGCTGGTCCGGATCTACGATTTCCTGGATTCTGTCAAGGATTTGGGCCAAATGAAGCTCTGATGGTACTGATCTAACTGGTCCTCATTAAATCCACCGGACCGCCATCAGCTTTGATTACAGCACACATTCACCGTGGCATCGTTTTGATAATCTTATACAATGTCACAACATTTACTTCCGTCCAGAGTTGCTTTCATCTTTGGTCACAGTCTTGTTTTGATGATGGGAGAGTCGGCCCGCTGCACGAAGGCCTCTGAAGCACATCTCAGTGGGGTTCGGGTCTGGACTCTGTGGTGGTCTTTCACAGTTTGAGCCCGATGAATTGTGCCGTTGTCATCTTGGAACACGCCGGTGTCATCAGCGACGAAAAAATCCATTGATGGAAAAACCTGCTCATTCAGTATATTCAGGAAGTCAGCTGACCTGACCAACTGAATCAACCCCAGATCATAACACTTCCCCTGCAGGCTGGTACAGTAGGCACTAGGTGTGATGGGTACATCACTATATCCGCCTCTCTTCCTTCACCGTGGAACAGGGTGAATCTGGACTCTGGACTGGTTTTCTTAAGGCTGCACTGTTGCTGAGTCCCTTCAGTTCTCTTCACATTGTTTGTGTGGACTCACTTTCACTATTAAACACAGCCGTAAGTTCTACTGTTGATTTTTTTACGCTTAAGTGATTAAGGGATTTCTTTTTTCGACCACATTTCTTCCTGGAAGATGATGGTTCACCACCATCCATCCATCCATCCATCCATCGTCATCCGCTTATCCGGGGTCGGGTTGCGGGGGCAGCAGCTTCAGCAGCGAGCCCCAGACTTCCTTTTCCCCGGCCACATCAGCTAACTCTGACTGGGGGATCCCCAGGCGCTCCCAGGCCAGAGAAGAGATGTAATCCCTCCACCTGGTCCTGGGTCTACCCCTAGGTCTCCTCCCAGTTGGACGTGCCAGGAACACCTCCCTAGGAAGGCGCCCTGGTGGCATCCTCATCAGATGCCCGAACCACCTCAACTGGCTCCTTTCCACACAAAGGAGCAGTGGCTCTACTCCGAGTCCCTCCTGGATGGCTGAGCTTCTCACCCTATCTCTAAGGGAGAACCCAGCCACCCTGCGGAGAAAGCCCATTTCAGCCGCTTGTATCCGCGATCTCATTCTTTCGGTCATGACCCATCGCTCATGGCCATAGGTGAGGGTAGGGACGAAGATTGACCGGTAGATCGAGAGCTTTGCCTTCTGGCTCAGCTCCCTTTTCGTCACAACTGTGCGGTGAAGCGCATACAACATCACACCCACTACTCCAGCTCTCCGGTCGATCTCCCGCCCCATCATCCCCTCACTCGTGAACAAAACCCCGAGATACTTAAACTCCTTCACTTGGGACTCATTCCCCACCGGAGTAGGCAATCCACCGGTTTCCTACTGAGAACCATGGCCTCAGATTTAGAGGTGCTGATCCTCATCCTTGCCGCTTCACACTGAGCTGCGAAACGATCCAGTGAGCGCTGTAGATCTAAGGCCGATGATGCCATCAAGACCACGTCATCCGCAAAAAGCAATGATGCGATCTCCAGGCCACCGACCTTTAACCCCCCCACACCACGACTGCGCCTCGAAATCCTGTCCATGTAAACCACAAACAGGATTGGAGACAAGGCACAGCCCTGGCGGAGGCCACACCCACTTGGAACCGGTCCAACTTACTTCCGAGTACACGCAAGCAGCTCTCGCTTTGAGAATATAGGGATTGGATGGCCCTGAGAAGGGACCCCCTCACCCCATACTCCCGCAGCACCTCCCACAGAACATCCCTTGGGACCCGGTCATACGCCTTCTCCAGATCCACAAAGCACATGTGGACTGGGAGATTGTACTCCCAGGCCCCCTCCAGGATCCCTGCAAGAGTAAAGAGCTGGTCCGTTGTTCCACGACCAGGACGGAGTCCGCATTGTTCCTCTTCAATCTGAGGTTCGACAATCGGCCGGACCCTCCTTTCCAGCAACTTGGAGTAGACTTTCCCAGGCAGGCTGAGTAGTGTGATACCTCTGTAATTGGCACACACCCTCTGGTCCCCCTTCTTAAAAATAGGGACCACCACACCTGTTTGCCACTCCTTCGGCACCAACCCCGACCCCCACGCAATGTTGAAGAGGCGTGTCAACCAAGACAGCCCCTCAACACCCAGAGCCTTCAGCATTTCTGGTGGTATCTCATCGATCCCTGGGGCCTTGCCACTGTGGAGTTGTTTGACTACCGCAGTGACTTCACCCAGGGAAATCGGCGATGATACCCCATCATCCTCCAGCTCTGTCTCCGCTACAGAGGGTGGCTGAGTGGGATTCAGGAGGTCACCAAAGTACTCCTTCCACCGTCCTATGACCTCCTCAGTTGAAGTCAACAAGGTCCCATCCCCGCTGTACACAGCTTGGATGGTTCCCCATCCCCCCCCCCCTCCTTGAGGTGCCGGACGGTTTTCCAGAATCGCCTCGGCGCCGCCCGAAAGTCCTTCTCCATGGCCTCGCCAAACTCCTCCCACACCCACTGCTTTGCCTCTGCCACAGCTGCGGCTGCTGCCCTTCGGTACCCCAAAACTGCGTCAGGAGTCCCCCGGGACAACATGTCCCTAAAGGACTCCTTCTTCAGTCGGACGGCTTCCCTGACCACCAGTGTCCACCACGGTGTCCGAGGGTTGCCGCCCCTTGAGGCACCTAAGACCCTATGACCACAGGACACAGCTGCAGCTTAAACAACGGAAGCTTTGAACATCGACCATTCAGGTTCGATATCCCCAGCCTCCGCAGGGATGCTAGAGAAGCTCCTTCGGAGGTGGGAGTTGGAGGCTTCACGGACGGGTGCTTCCCCTAGACGTTCCCAGTTTACCTGCACTACACGTTTGGGCTTACCAGGTCTGTCCAGGGGTTTCCCCCGCCACCTATCCCAACTCACCACCAGGTGGTGATCAGTTGACAGCTCTGCCCCTCTCTTCACCCGAGTGTCCAGAACACATGGCCTCAGATCAGATGATACGATCACAAAATCGGTCATTGATCTTTGGCCTAGGGTGCTCTGGTACCACGTACACTTATGAGCATCCTTGTGTTCGAACATGGTGTTCATTATAGACAAACTGTGGCTAGCACAGAAGTCTAACAATAAAACACCACTTGGGTTCAGATCGGAGAGGCCGTTCCTCCCAATCACGCCCCTCCAGGTATCTCCGTCATTACCAACGTGCGCGTTGAAGTCTCCCAGTAGGACCACAGAGTCCCCCCTCGGAACCCCATGCAGGGCCCCAGCCAGGACCTCCAAGAAGGCTGCATACTCTGAACTGCCGTTCGGTGCATATGCACAGACGACACTTAGAGTTTTCCCCCCAGCCTTTAGGCGTAGGGAGGCGAGGTCCCCTCTCATCCACCGGGGTGAACTCCAATACGGCGGCACTCAGCCGGGGACTTGTGAGTATCCCCACACCCACCCGGCGCCTCACGCCTTTGGCAACTCCGGAGAAGAATAATGTCCAGCCCCTATCCAGGAGTTTGGATCCAGAGCCAATGCTGTGCGTGGAGGTAAGCCCCACCAGATCCAACAGGTAACGCTCCACCTCCCGCACCAGCTCCGGCTCCTTACCCCCAAGAGAGGTGACATTCCACGTCCCCAGCGTCAGCCTCTGCAGCCCAGGTCTGGGTCGCCGAGGCCCGTCGCCACCACCGCCACCCATATGGCAGCTCACGGGCCCTCTGTCCGGGCCTGGCTCCGGACATGGGCCCCGGGCTTCCTCTGGGCAGGGTCCCTTCTCTCCCACCTCTGTCGTTCATGGGGTGATTTTGAATTAGTCTGGCCCCTCACCTGAGACCAATTTGCCTTGGGAGACCCTACCGGGAGCACATGGCTCCTGATAACCTAGCGCCCAGGTTCACTGGGACACGCAAATCTCTCCACCACGATAAGGTGATGGTTCCCGGAGGTTTAATTATTGTGTTGGACAGTTCTGAACACAATTTTACTAGTTTCAGTTGCTTGTTCTTTGCTTGATGCAGGACAATAATTTGACCCTTCTGAAAGAGAGTAACATCTTTTCCACGACCACAGAATGTCTTCTGACATGGACGAGAAGGAAAAGGAGAAGCATTGAACTAGTAACCTAATATCACCAGACTCCCTTAACAAATGTCACATTTTAGTGAGTTGTTGAGTTAGGAAATAGAAATCTGTTACTACAGCGTGCAAACTAGTGAAATTCATCCTCTCTCTGATTTTTTATCAGTGTGACCTGACGCTGCTTCCAGAGCCCAACCATGTGATGCTCAGTCACCTGTACGCCCTCTCCATCAAGGTAACAAGTTCACCTGGAACACAAGTGCTTTTATTGTGAAATCAAGGGGAAATTATAAATCAACCCCTCTGTCTGTTAGACAGAATATCATGGACAACAACTAATAGGTTTAGCAACACCATTGTGTAGGTGTATGTGACCACTCTTCTCTACAAGCCAATATAATCCACAGAGCCATGATCCAGACTCTTATTTTGAAATAATAATAATGTGTTGTTGCTGCTACTTGGAGTGTTTTGTTAAAACTGGACCTAAATAATCTCCTGATGTTTTTACCTTCCTGTAATCTCAAACTGTAGAAGTTTCTGCACAATGATGTCGATTTATGATCCATAATAATGACAGTTTAAAGCTTCCTCTCTTATAAGTTAGTATCAGTCAGAAACTGACAGAAGACAAGAGAAACACATGTAAATATTTTTATTTGAACGCTGAACTGGTTGGACCCAGATTTGTCTGTAAATTTGTAGTTACACATGATGCATGAACAGACAATACATGACATTGATTATTCTTTAAAGCAACAGTTTATCCACAAATGAAAATCCAGTCATTTCATGTTTTTTTGGTTGTTTTTTACATTTTAAATCAAGTCTCCAGCTTAGCAGAATGCTGCAGCTCTGTTTTACTGTGAAGCTCCAGAAATGTTCTGTGGACTACGACACTTCAGCTGACTTTATATCATCAGGAGGAGGAGATGATGCTCCTCACATGTGCAGAACCTGCCTTAGAAACATCATGTTTTTAAGTTTTCTTCAGTATCACAGTGATCCAGTGATAGTTGTCTGTACATCCACAGGTTCACTGCTAACAGGAAGTGCTAACAGATAATTCTGCAGAGTTTAAATATAGTTTAAGAGAATTGTATGACTGTTCCTTTAACTGATAAAACAGTTATAATCATAAGAGACTGTAACCCCATTCACACCGGCGGCTTCAGTGCGCCAATTCTCCGCCTCCGTCTCAGTGTGAATCTCTCGGAGGCGGTGCTGATCCGCCTCTGGAGGTAGAATCAGGGCCGCATTATTGGCCAACTGAACCAGTGTGAACGGATAAGCCGGCTTCACGTAATGAGAGCGTGTCGATCGGATGGTCTGTTAACTACACATTGTCCGTCACTCAATTTAATATGAAATCTGGATGTTGAGATCAGCACAGCTGTAACCTCAGACATGAGGACACAGAGAGGTTGAAATACAAACTGAGAATCTCACTTCCTGTTTAAAAAAAGTAAAAAAAGTAAAAAAAAAAAAAGTTTTAGAATCAAACTTCTTTTAAATCAGGTTTTGTTTAAAAATCATAAATTTACAAACATTTTAAAGAGAAATCCAAAGTTCTCTCTTCTGTGTTTTGTTGGTTAAATCATCTTCTACAGAACCTATTCTTATCCAGGTTCTTGTATCGAGGGTTGTATCCGGTCCGAGCGAAGCAGAAAGACGCTGCCCGATCGCACTCACATACAGCTCTCTGGCAGTTGTTGTTGGACGCTGTGGAGACAGAAAATGCACATAATACAGATTGTGAGGTTACAAACACTAAATAAATGAAAATTCTCCACAGAACTATGAGAGTTTGTTTGTAGATAAATTGCTCAATCCCTGGCTTTGTAATACCTTTATACAGTGTTGCCACAGTTACCTTGAAAAAGTAATCTCATTACTGATTACTTCTCGAAATAGTTACTTAGTTACTCAACTGATCCCATGATAACGAGTTAATTTCATTCGTTTTCTTGAGATCTCGAGATAACGAAACTTTATTTTCCCGAGATAACGATATAATTAAGTCTAGATTGTTGAACACTGACTGTTAACTTGTTACAGTTAGCTGTTAATAATATGCATATCTCTCTCTCTCTCTCTCTCTCTCTATATATATATATATATATATATATATATATATATATATATATATATATATATATATAGAAATATGCATATTATTAACAGCTAACTGTAACAAGTTAACACAGTCAGTGTTCAACAATCTAGACGAATAAAATAACGTTACAGGTCAGATATGCATATACAGATTTTTTGATTCTGGGGTGAACTGATCCTTTAATATCAAGCCTTTTGTCAAATACTCACCAGCGTCATTGCAGATTTTCACAACAAAAGAGTTTAAAAACACCTCAAATTTGATGTTTAAATCGTTGTGTTGAAGCATCCTGGTTTAGTCTTACCTGAGCAGGTCGGCCGGCGTCCTGAACAGGAGTACCGATAAGTAACGAAATGTGGTGGGACTTTGCACTCCCTTCGTGCTCTGTAGCAGTAATCATGAACTTGGCAGCACCTGAACACAGAAGGAAAGAGTGCAGGTTTGAGAAAATCCCACATTTATTTAGTTTTTTAAACTGAAACTTTTTGACTGAAAAACAACCTACCGGTCCACTCCATCCACAGGTCTTCCATACCCACCGAGGCCGCAGTAGCAGCCATAGTTGTCGTACTTAAAAGGGTTAACACCAGGCTGAACACACCGGATCATGTTCCCAAACTGCACTATGTTACGTGATGATGATGATGTCTTCTGACCACTGACTGTACAGGCTGCTGAGGCACATAAACACAAATATGGATCAAATCAACAGAACAGAAATATCCATGAAACAGTGGTACAACGTTGACAGAGATGTGGTGAAATAAAAGAGACATAAAGATCATTTCATGGATGTATATTGTCAGTTTTTCTTACCAGTGAGAAGCAGCACCAGAAGAGGACCTGACACCTTCATGGCTGCAGTCAGAGATGGTCTGGATGGTTTGGATGGTCTGGATGGTGAGGATGTTCTGGATGGTGAGGATGGTTTGGATGTTCTGGGTGTTGGTGCAGCCGTTCTTATAGAGCAGCAGGTGAGAAAAAAAAGAAAAGATGGAGACAAGTGGGTGTGAACTTTAGATCAGGGCGTACCTGATAAACTGTTTGTGTTGGTTCAGTTCCAAGAGTGACAATCAGTTCATGAATCAAACTCACTGATCAGAAACATATCAAATAGACGTTAAACCAAAATCTTTGACGACTTGAAAAGACGTCCAGTGAAGAGCCAGAATAAAAGTTCTTTGACGTCATTTAAATGTTCACTAGTGATGTTCAGGTCCTGACAGGGTTCAGAATTAAAGTTTTTACAAAGTAATGTCAGACTTCTTTTCATGAAGTTTCATTATGATGCTGCTTGAAAAAAGTATTTTTTTGTCAAAAATAAAAATATCTGACTCTGCTTTATCTACAATTTGCAACAAGAACAAAAGATCATTTTAATTATATGAATTCAAAGATATAAAATACTGAATAACTTTAAAACAAGACACTGATAAGAGCTATTAAAACCATTTCTGGCTAAATTCGGGACCTAATCTTTGTTGTTCTTCTTATATTTTCCAGTAAAGCTCCTATCCTCGTTAGTGTCAAGGCCAAACTCTGCGTCATAAACTAATTAGATAATAAAAACGGTGAGTAGCACGAGAGCGAAAACAAAATTGAACTTTGCTTTGGTTCTGGCTCAGGTTGTTTATGCACGTGCACTGCAGCCATGGTTAGAGGTATGAGCAGTAGTGCAGGAGTAGTCATTTTGGAGATGGCAAGACATTTGTTTATTCAAAAGGATCCCCATTAGCTGATGCCAAGACGACAGCTAGTCATTACAGCCCACAGGAGGCTCTGGAAGTGGTCATGAGTGTGATGATGGCTCCTCAGCCTCCTCCAAGGACTCTGAGGCTGATACAGAGGAGGCCTCAGAGGTAGAAACACACCAGCTGGGGTCAATACTTTGGTCTCCCACAAACGCTGAAGACGCTCCCGCTACGTCCCTGCAGCCAGTGGTTTGATCCAGGGACCTACATACTTTGGTGCCGCCCAAATCAGTGACCCGACATCCAGCTGTGAACTGCTGCTGACGGATGAAATCCTGCAGCATATTGTGGCCGTGACAAACCTGCATGGGAGATGCTCGATCCCAGACTGGCGAGATGTGGACGAGGAGGAACTGCAGGCTTATAGGTCAAAATATGAATCAACCCTCAGCCTCCGTAGTGAGGAATCAGGACAGAGCAATTTCTGTGCTACGATGTCCCACAAGAGGTTCCACCACATCAGCCCAACACTGCAATTCGACGACAACCAACCTCGACCCCGCCGCCGTGATGACAAGCTGGCTTCCTTCTGCAAAGTTTGGGATGTGTGGACGTGAGCTGGACTCTCACACCCAGACACATACAGCCTCTCAGACAAAATAATGATGCATCAAATGCATTTGGTTCAGTTAAAAACTGTGGAGTTGTGTAAAGCAAGAAAAATAACAATGCATCAAGATCAGTGTTGCTGCCGATCACTGACCCATCTCAGGGCCCATTCTCTCTAACCCTAACCCTGTGGATCTATGTAAACATACTGGCCTTTAGAGGGTTAAAAATATATATGTATTATTAATATTTCAGGCTGAAGTAGTTTTAAAAGACTGACTCATTTAAAGGGGAAAAAAATATTAATATATAATATTTTTACAGCAGTTTTTGGGAAGGTGACCTTTTTTGACATTAGGGACAAATGCTCACGTTTTCTTCAGGTACTCTTAATGGTTAAACAGCTCATAAAGTTTATGAGGACTGATTAAAGCACGTGTTCAGCGACACTGAGAAGCGCTATTGAAGCCAGTTATGGTTAAATCCCAGATTGTCACGTGCAGCTGTTTGATCAGGATCAGGAACATCCCTTTTCTCTACCGAGAAATGCGGTGTAATATTTAATCTTATCTCTGCTGTCCTTCTTTTGTTTTTCACTGAAGTTCACATCCTTGTTAGTTTGTAAATATTATGATCATGTATATGATTCATATTATATGAGGGCGTCCTAACAAGGACAGGATGATAAGATTACATATTTATGGGTACATCACTATATCCGCCTCTCTTCCTTCACCGTGGAACAGGGTGAATCTGGACTCTGGACTGGTTTTCTTAAGGCTGCACTGTTGCTGAGTCCCTTCAGTTCTCTTCACATTGTTTGTGTGGACTCACTTTCACTATTAAACACAGCCGTAAGTTCTACTGTTGATTTTTTTACGTTTATGTGATTAAGTGATTTCTTTTTTCGACCACATTTCTTCCTGGAAGATGATGGTTCACCACCATCCATCCATCCATCCATCCATCCATCGTCATCCGCTTATCCGGGGTCGGGTCGCGGGGGGCAGCAGCTTCAGCAGCGAGCCCCAGACTTCCTTTTCCCCGGCCACATCAGCTAACTCTGACTGGGGGATCCCCAGGCGCTCCCAGGCCAGAGAAGAGATGTAATCCCTCCACCTGGTCCTGGGTCTACCCCTAGGTCTCCTCCCAGTTGGACGTGCCAGGAACACCTCCCTAGGAAGGCGCCCTGGTGGCATCCTCATCAGATGCCCGAACCACCTCAACTGGCTCCTTTCCATGCAAAGGAGCAGTGGCTCTACTCTGAGTCCCTCCCAGATGACTGAGCTTCTCACCCTATCTCTAAGGGAGAACCCAGCCACCCTGCGGAGAAAACCCATTTCAGCCGCTTGTATCCGCGATCTCATTCTTTCGGTCATGAGCCATCGCTCATGGCCATAGGTGAGGGTAGGGACGAAGATTGACCGGTAGATCGAGAGCTTTGCCTTCTGGCTCAGCTCCCTTTTCGTCACAACTGTGCGGTGAAGCGCATGCAACACCGCACCCGCTGCTCCGACTCTCCAGTCAATCTCCCGCCCCATCATCCCCTCACTTGTGAACAAAACCCCGAGATACTTAAACTCCTTCACTTGGGGCAAGGACTCATTCCCCACCCTGAGTAGGCAAGCCACCGGTTTCCTACTGAGAACCATGGCCTCAGATTTAGAGGTGCTGATCCTCATCCTTGCCGCTTCACACTCAGCTGCGAAACGATCCAGTGAGCGCTGTAGATCTAAGGCCGATGATGCCATCAAGACCACGTCATCCGCAAAAAGCAATGATGCGATCTCCAGGCCACCGACCTGTAACCCCCCCCACACCACGACTGCGCCTCGAAATCCTGTCCATGTAAATCACAAACAGGATTGGGGACAAGGCACAGCCCTGGCGGAGGCCAACACCCACTTGGAACCGGTCCAACTTACTTCCGAGTACACGCAAGCAGCTCTCGCTTTGAGAATATAGGGATTGGATGGCCCTGAGAAGGGACCCCCTCACCCCATACTCCCGCAGCACCTCCCACAGAACATCCCTTGGGACCCGGTCATACGCCTTCTCCAGATCCACAAAGCACATGTGGACTGGGAGTTTGTACTCCCAGGCCCCCTCCAGGATCCCTGCAAGAGTAAAGAGCTGGTCCGTTGTTCCACGACCAGGACGGAGTCCGCATTGTTCCTCTTCAATCTGAGGTTCGACAATCGGCCGGACCCTCCTTTCCAGCACCTTGGAGTAGACTTTCCCAGGCAGGCTGAGTAGTGTGATACCTCTGTAATTGGCACACACCCTCTGGTCCCCCTTCTTAAAAATAGGGACCACCACACCTGTTTGCCACTCCTTCGGCACCAACCCCGACCCCCACGCAATGTTGAAGAGGCGTGTCAACCAAGACAGCCCCTCAACACCCAGAGCCTTCAGCATTTCTGGTGGTATCTCATCGATCCCTGGGGCCTTGCCACTGTGGAGTTGTTTGACTACCGCAGTGACTTCACCCAGGGAAATCGGCGATGATACCCCATCATCCTCCAGCTCTGTCTCCGCTACAGAGGGTGGCTGAGTGGGATTCAGGAGGTCACCAAAGTACTCCTTCCACCGTCCTATGACCTCCTCAGTTGAAGTCAACAAGGTCCCATCCCCGCTGTACACAGCTTGGATGGTTCCCCATTCCCCCCCTTGAGGTGCCGGACGGTTTTCCAGAATCGCCTCGGCGCCGCCCGAAAGTCCTTCTCCATGGCCTCGCCAAACTCCTCCCACACCCACTGCTTTGCCTCTGCCACAGCTGCGGCTGCTGCCCTTCGGGCCCTTCGGTACCCCAAAACTGCGTCAGAAGTCCCCCGGGATAACATGTCCCTAAAGGACTCCTTCTTCAGTCGGACGGCTTCCCTGACCACCGGTGTCCACCACAGTGTCCGAGGGTTGCCGCACCTTGAGGCACCTAAGACCCTATGACCACAGGACACAGCTGCAGCTTCAACAACGGAAGCTTTGAATATCGACCATTCAGGTTCGATATCCCCACAGGGATGCTAGAGAAGCTCCTTCGGAGGTGGGAGTTGGAGGCTTCACGGACGGGTGCTTCCCCTAGACGTTCCCAGTTTACCCGCACTACACGTTTGGGCTTACCAGGTCTGTCCAGGGGTTTCCCCCGCCACCTAACCCAACTCACCACCAGGTGGTGATCAGTTGACAGCTCTGCCCCTCTCTTCACCCGAGTGTCCAGAACACATGGCCTCAGATCAGATGATACGATCACAAAATCGATCATTGATCTTTGGCCTAGGGTGCTCTGGTACCACGTACACTTATGAGCATCCTTGTGTTCGAACATGGTGTTCATTATAGACAAACTGTGGCTAGCACAGAAGTCTAACAATAAAACACCACTTGGGGAGGCCGTTCCTTCCAATCACGCCCCTCCAGGTATCTCCGTCATTACCAACGTGCGCGTTGAAGTCTCCCAGTAGGACCACAGAGTCCCCCCTCAGAGCCCCATGCAGGGCCCCAGCCAGGACCTCCAAGAAGGCTGCATACTCTGAACTGCCGTTCGGTGCACATGCACAGACGACACTTAGAGTTTTCCCCCCAGCCTTTAGGCATAGGGAGGCGAGGTCCCCTCTCATCCACCGGGGTGAACTCCAACACGGCGGCACTCAGCCGGGGACTTGTGAGTATCCCCACACCCACCCGCCGCCTCACGCCTTTGGCAACTCCGGAGAAGAATAATGTCCAGCCCCTATCCAGAGCCAATGCTGTGCGTGGAGGTAAGCCCCACCAGATCCAACAGGTAACGCTCCACCTCCCGCACCAGCCTTGTCACCCCCAAGAGAGGTGACATTCCACGTCCCCAGCGTCAGCCTCTGCAGCCCAGGTCTGGGTCGCCGAGGCCCGTCGCCACCACCGCCACCCATATGGCAGCTCGCGGGCCCTCTGTCCGGGCCTGGCTCCGGACATGGGCCCCGGGCTTCCTCTGGGCAGGGTCCCTTCTCTCCCACCTCTGTCGTTCATGGGGTGATTTTGAATTAGTCTGGCCCCTCACCTGAGACCAATTTGCCTTGGGAGACCCTTTCGGGAGCACATGGCTCCTGACAACCTAGCTCCCAGGTTCGCTGGGACACGCAAATCTCTCCACCACGATAAGGTGATGGTTCCCGGAGGTTTAATTATTGTGTTGGACAGTTCTGAACACAATTTTACTAGTTTCAGTTGTTTTCTTTGCTTGATGCAGGACGTTTGACCCTTCTGAAAGAGAGTTACATCTTTTCCACGACCACAGAATGTCTTCTGACATGGACGAGAAGGAAAAGGAGAAGCATTGAACTAGTAACCTAATATCACCAGACTCCCTTAACAAATGTCTCAGTTTAGTGAGTTGTTGAGTTAGGAAATAGAAATCTGTTATTACAGCATGCAAACTAGTGAAATTCATCCTCTCTCTGATTCTTCATCAGTGTGACCCGACGCTGCTTCCAGAGCCCAACCATGTGATGCTCAGTCACCTGTACGCCCTCTCCATCAAGGTAACAAGTTCACCTGGAGCACAAGTGCTTTTATTGTGAAATCAAGGGAAATTATAAATCAACCCCTCTGTCTGTTAGACAAAATATCATGGACAGCAACTAATAGGTTTAGCAACACCATTGTGTAGGTGTATGTGACCACTCTTCTCTACAAGCCAATATAATCCACAGAGCCATGATCCAGACTCTTATTTTGAAATAATAATAACGTGCTGTTGCTACTACTTGGAGTGTTTTGTTAAAACTGGACCTAAATAATCTCCTGATGTTTTTACCTTCCTGTAATCTCAAACTGTGGAAGTTTCTGCACAATGATGTCAATTTATGATCCATAATAATGACAGTTTAAAGCTTCCTCTCTTATAAGTTAGTATCAATCAGAAACTGACAGAAGACACGAGGAAACACATGTAAATATTTTTATTTGAACGCTGAACTGGTTGGACCCAGATTTGTCCGTAAATTTGTAGTTACACATGATGCATAAACAGACAATACATGATATTAATTATTCTTTAAAGCAACAGTTTACCCACAAATGAAAATCCAGTCATTTCATGTTTTTTTGGTTGTTTTTTACATTTTAAATCAAGTCTCCAGCTTAGCAGAATGCTGCAGCTCTGTTTTACTGTGAAGCTCCAGAAATGTTTTGTGGACTACGACACTTCAGCTGACTTTATATCATCAGGAGGAGGAGATGACGCTCCTCACATGTGCAGAACCTGCCTTAGAAACATCATGTTTTTAAGTTTTCTTCAGTATCACAGTGATCCAGTGATAGTTGTCTGTACATCCACAGGTTCACTGCTAACAGGAAGTGCTAACAGATAATTCAGCAAAGTTTAAATGTAGTTTTAGAGAATTTTATGACTGTTTCTTTAACTGATAAAACAGTTAAAATCATAAGAGACTGTAACCCCATTCACACTGGCGGCTTCAGTGCGCCAATTCTCCGCCTCCGTCTCGGTGTGAATCTCTCGGAGGCGGTGCTGATCCGCCTCTGGAGGTAGAATCAGGGCCGCATTATTGGCGAACCGAACCAGTGTGAACGGATAAGCCGGCTTCACGTAATGAGAGCGTGTCGATTCGGATGGTCTGTTAACTACACAGGTCCGTCACTCAACTTGATATAAAATCTGGACGGTGAGATCAGCACAGCTGTAACCTCAGACATGAGGACACAGAGAGGTTGAAATACAAACTGAGAATCTCACTTCCTGTTTAAAAAAAGTAAAAAAAAGTAAAAAAAAAAAAAGTTTTAGAATCAAACTTCTTTTAAATCAGGTTTTGTTTAAAAATCATAAATTTACAAACATTTTAAAGAGAAATCCAAAGTTCTATCTTCTGTGTTTTGTTGGTTAAATCATCTTCTACAGAACCTATTCTTATCCAGGTTCTTGTATCGAGGGTTGTATCCGGTCCGAGCGAAGCAGAAAGACGCTGCCCGATCGCACTCACATACAGCTCTCTGGCAGTTGTTGTTGGACGCTGTGGAGACAGAAAATACACATAATACAGATTGTGAGGTTACAAACAGTAAATAAATGAAAATTCTCCACAGAACTATGAGAGTTTGTTTGTAGATAAATTGCTCAATCCCTGGCTTTGTAATACCTTTATACAGTGTTGCCACAGTTACCTTGAAAAAGTAATCTCATTACTGATTACTTCTCAAAATAGTTACTTAGTTACTCAACTGATCCCATGATAACGAGTTAATTTCATTCGTTTTCTTGAGATCTCGAGATAACGAAACTTTATTTTCCCGAGATAACGATATAATTCAGTCTAGATTGTTGAACACTGACTGTTAACTTGTTACAGTTAGCTGTTAATAATATGCATATTTCTATATATATATATTTATATATGTATTTCTATTTATATATATAAATAGAAATATGCATATTATTAACAGCTAACTGTAACAAGTTAACACAGTCAGTGTTCAACAATCTAGACGAATAAAATAACGTTACAGGTCAGATATGCATATACAGATTTTTTGATTCTGGGGTGAACTGATCCTTTAATATCAAGCCTTTTGTCAAATTCTCACCAGCATCATTGCAGATTTTCCCCACAAAAGAGTTTAAAAACACTTCAAATTTGACGTTTAAATTGTTGTGTTGAAGCATCCTGGTTTAGTCTTACCGAAGCAGGTCGGCCGGCGTCCTGAACAGGAGTACCGATAAGTAACTACATGCGGCGGGACTTTGCACACCCTTTGTGCTCTGTAGCAGTAATCATGAACTTGGCAGCACCTGAACACAGAAGGAAAGAGTGCAGGTTTGAGAAAATCCCACATTTATTTAGTTTTTTAAACTGAAACTTTTTGACTGAAAAACAACCTACCGGTCCAGTGCATCCACAGGTCTTCCATACCCACCGAGGCCGCAGTAGCAGCCATAGTTGTTGTACTTAAAAGGGTTAACACCAGGCTGAACACACCGGATCATGTTCCCAAACTGCACTATGTTACGTGATGATGATGATGTCTTCTGACCACTGACTGTACAGGCTGCTGAGGCACACAAATACAAATATGGATCAAATCAACAGAACAGAAATATCCATGAAACAGTGGTACAACATTGACAGAGAAGTGGTGAAATAAAAGAGACATAAAGATCATTTCATGGATGTATGTTGTCATTTTTTTCTTACCAGTGAGAAGCAGCACCAGAAGAGGACCTGACACGTTCATGGCTGCAGTCAGAGATGGTCTGGATGGTGAGGATGGTCTGGATGGTGAGGATGGTTTGGATGTTCTGGGTGTTGGTGCAGCCGTTCTTATAGAGCAGCAGGTGAGAAAAAAAAAAAAGATGGAGACAAGTGGGTGTGAACTTTAGATCAGGGCGTACCTGATAAACTGTTTGTGTTGGTTCAGTTCCAAGTGTGAATCAGTTCATGAATCAAACTCACTGATCAGAAACATATCAAATAGACGTTAAACCAAAATCTGTGACGACTTGAAAAGACGTCCAGTGAAGAGCCAGAATTAAAGTTCTTTGACGTCTTTTAAATGTTCACTAGTGATGTTCAGGTCCTGACAGGGTTCAGAATTAAAGTTTTTACAAAGTAATGTTAGACTTCTTTTCATGAAGTTTCATTATGATGCTGCTTGAAAAAAGTATTTTTTTGTCAAAAATAAAAATATCTGACTCTGCTTTATCTACAATTTGCAACAAGAACAAAAGATCATTTTAATTATATGAATTCAAAGATATAAAATACTGAATAACTTTAAAACAAGACACTGATAAGAGCTATTAAAACCATTTCTGGCTAAATTCGGGACCTAATCTTTGTTGTTCTTCTTATATTTTCCAGTAAAGCTCCTATCCTCGTTAGTGTCAAGGCCACACTCTGCGTCATAAACTAATTAGATAATAAAAACGGTGAGTAGCACGAGAGCGAAAACAAAATTGAACTTTGCTTTGGTTCTGGCTCAGGTTGTTTATGCACGTGCACTGCAGCCATGGTTAGAAGTGTGAGCAGTAGTGCAGGAGTAGTCATTTTGGAGATGGCAAGATATTTGTTTATTTGTTTATTTAAAAGGATTCCCATTAGCTGACGACAGCTAGTCATTACAGCCCACAGTAGGCTCTGGAAGTGATCATGAGTGTGATGATGGCTCCTCAGCCTCCTCCAAGGACTCTGAGGCTGATACAGAGGAGGCCTCAGAGGTAGAAACACACCAGCTGGGGTCAATACTTTGGTCTCCCACAAACACTGCGACGCTCCCCTACGTCCCTGCAGCCAGTGGTTTGATCCAGGGACCTACATACTTTGGTGCCGCCCAAATCAGTGACCTGACATCCAGCTGTGAACTGCTGCTGACGGATGAAATCCTGCAGCATATTGTGGCCGTGACAAACCTGCATGGGAGACGCTCGATCCCAGACTGGCGAGATGTGAACGAGGAGGAACTGCAGGCTTATAGGTCAAAATATGAATCAACCCTCAGCCTCCGTAGTGAGGAATCAGGACAGAGCAATTTCTGTGCTACAATGTCCCACAAGAGGTTCCACCACATCAGCCCAACACTGCAATTCGACGACAACCAACCTCGACCCCGCCGCCGTGATGACAAGCTGGCTTCCTTCTGCAAAGTTTGGGATGTGTGGACGTGAGCTGGACTCTCACACCCAGACACATACAGCCTCTCAGAAGAAATAATGATGCATCAAATGCATTTGGTTCAGTTAAAAACTGTGGAGTTGTGTAAAGCAAGAAAAACAACAATGCATCAAGATCAGTGTTGCTGCCGATCACTGACCCATCTCAGGGCCCACTCTCTCTCACCCTAACCCTGTGGATCTATGAAAACATACTGGCCTTTAGAGGGTTAAAAATATATATATGTATAATTACTATTTCAGGCTGAAGTAGTTTTAAAAGACTGACTCATTTAAAGGGGAAAAAATATTAGTATATGATATTTTTACAGCAGTTTTTGGGAAGGTGACCTTTTTTGACATTCGAGACAAATGCTCACGTTTTCTTCGGGTACTCTTAATGGTTAAACAGCTCATAAAGTTTATGAGGACTGATTAAAGCACATGTTCAGTGACACTGAGAAGCGCTATTGAAGCCAGTTATGATTAAATCCCAGATTGTCACGTGCAGCTGTTTGATCAGGATCAGGAACATCCCTTTTCTCTACCGAGAAATGCGGTGTAATATTTAATCTTATCTCTGCTGTTCTTTTGTTTTTCACTGAAGTTCACATCCTTGTTAGTTTGTAAATATTATGATCATGTATATGATTCACATTATATGAGGGCGTCCTGAACAAGGACAGGATGATAAGATTACATATTTATCTTGGAATTGGCGCTGGGCCAGTTCTACGATTTCCCCGATTCTGTCAAGGATCTGGGCCAAATGAAGCTCTGATGGTACTGATCCAACTGGTCCTCATTAAATCCACCGGACCGCCATCAGCTTTGATTACAGCACACATGTCAGATTTAGACAGAAGGCAACAAATTGGTGGTCTGTTTTGTTCCACCAGTTTTGCCCCTCGGAGGGTAACGTTACACTTATTTGCGCCTCCATTGCTGTAAATCCGAGGCGGCAATGTGGCGGCAAATGCTGAGATGGGCGGAGGTGTGGATGACGTGCACTGCTGCGCACCCACAGCCGGGAGTTTTAAAACCAGGAAACAGCTGATCACAGCAGTCAGTTCGTCACTTCATCCACCAAGATGAGCAGCTGGAAAGCCGCTGAGATCCGGGAGATGCTCAGCGTCTCCTCGCTCTCTGTAGCTGTCTTGGTTGTCCGCTTGTTGTTGTAGCGGCGAGCTAATAGCGGTCGCTGCTTTCAATTAAAAGCCCCCCGCTAAGAACCCAGTTCTAAACTCCGATGGGGTGCAATGTAAAGCTCTTATTTTGAAGAAAAACTGCGAAAAATGTCCCATAAGGAATGAATGGGACGGGGTCAAAAAAGTCGCAAATTAATCATCTACGTTTTTCAAACATCTCCTGCTCTGGCAGACTTTGACCTAGAGACACCATTCAAACTTTAAAATGTAGGCACAAGTCTCATCTATTTGAGTTGTATTTGAACTTTCTTTCTACGATGTTTAGTTTTTGAACGGTGACCCT
>JBBNBP010000296.1:0-16819 GCA_039737535.1 Lagodon rhomboides
GGTTTTACAGTTTTCGCGATGTAGCACAAAATTTTTTAGCCGGACGTGGGCATATCCAATTCCAAAGTGATTCATCAGTATTCAGGGAATCTGTGTATGTCCAAAGTTGTGCAAATTGCGACGTTCCGTAATGCACCTATGGCGGAAAGAAAAAAAAAATTGTAGGGGGCGCTATTTCGCCATCTTACGTCGACCATGTGCGAGCTGGCCGAAATATCAAATTTTTCACGAGGCCCAACAACTTGGCAAAGTTTGGTGACTTTTAGAGCAGGGGAAAGGGGCCAAATTGGGGTTTGAAAATAGTCAAGAATAATAACAATAAACAGTACAATTACAATAGGGTCCTCGCAGGTGTACCTGCTCGGGCCCTAATTATTCGAAAAACAGACAAAAAATAAATTACTCAGAAAAACAGAAATAATTATTCCGAAAACAGACAAAAAATAAATTACTCAGAAAAACAGAAATAATTATTTCAAAAAACAGACAAAAAAATAAATTACTCAGAAAAACAGAAATAATTAAAGCTGCAAGCAGCGATGAACGGGCCCTCGCAGGCCGCGCGTGTCGGCGAGTACTGCTGCCGCGGTGTGCAGAAATTGTGGCCTGCTGCGTGCTGTTTGCTGGACTACATGAGAGGACTATATTGTGTCACCCTGAACACTGTTAAACAGAGGTTTGTGTCCATTAGCAAAGCAGCATTTTTGGTCATTTAGCAATAAAAGCGCCACCTATTGGCCGATCTGCACCAAATTTTGCACACACCCCCATCCACCCATGGAACACAAGTAGCCAAAGTTTCGTTGTAATCGGACTGTATTTGTTCAAGATATGCAAGACTTTCTGTTTTCACTACAATGTGCAGGAAATTGTTGTTTTATATTTTGGAGGTCTTTTGCACAATCACAATTGTTTTGATAACTTTTTGTCAGGAGGTTGTACAGATGCTTCATGCAAAGTTTGGTGCAAATCGGTGAAATTGCCTAAGAGGAGTTCGAAAAAGTTAGTTTTTCATGTTTGGCGATTTTGCGAATGGAAAGTTAGGGCAAAAGTGGGCGGGGCCTATGTCAGAAAACTCAGCTCTATTCAAGGAACACAGGGATATAATGGTTTTGAATATGTCATAAAAACTGTGTAACTTACGGGCAAAAACGCGTTTTCGTCAGTTATAGCGCCACCTAGTGGCCAACATTCGCGAAATTGAATTCTTCGCCCCACAGTCACATGGGAACCAAGGATATGAAGTTTGGTGTTAATAGCATGTATTTTGACTAAAATGCGTAATAGGCCACGCCCACATTGAGCGGTCACAACCACCTTCCAGATACGGGCTCAGGAATGCGCCTACATCATACTGAGTGAATTTGGAAGAAATCCGTCCAGCCATTTCAGAGAAACAAACTTCCCATATTTGTAGCGCCCCCTAGTGGGCAACATTCGCCAAATGTAATTGGTAGCCCTACAGTCACATGCCAACCAAGGATCTGAAGTTTGGTGTTAATAGCATTTATTTTGACAAAGATATGCAACAGTTAGCATTTTCATAGCTAGCTACAGAAAGTATTTCGTTAATAATTCGCGCATTTTTGAAACTAATTAGAATCTTTTAATAACTTTAGATGAGCTCTATCAGAAGAGTGTACCTGCCAAGTTTCACGCAGATCGGACAAAATCCCAAGGAGGAGTTCGAAAAAGTAGGTTTTACAGTTTTCGCGATGTAGCACGAAAAAATTATAGGCGGAAGTGGGCATATCCAATTCCAAAGTGATTCATCGGTATTCAGGGAATCTGTGGATGTCCAAAGTTTTAGAAATTGCGACGTGCCGTAATTCACCTATTGGGGAAAGAAAAAAAAAATTTGTAGGGGGCGCTATTTCGCCATCTTGCGTCGACCATGTGCGAGCTGGCCGAAATATCGAATTTCGAATCCGGCCGAACAACTTGGCAAAGTTTGGTGAGTTTTCGAGCAGGGGAAAGGGGCCAAATTGGGGTTTGAAAATAATTAAGAATAATAATAATAATTAAAGCTGCAAGCAGCGATGAACGGGCCCTCGCAGGCCGCGCGTGTCGGCGAGTACTGCCGCCGCGGTGTGCAGAAATTGTGGCCTGCTGCGTGCTGTGTGCTGCTTGCTGTAAAGGCAGAAAAGCTGACAGGTAAGAGGGCTGAAAAAGCTCAAAAAGGTGAACAGTTTCTGTGGCTGCCGGAGCAGTGGCAGAACCAAAGTTGAAAATGTCCCCATAACAATGAATGGGAAAACGCCTCCCAAACTCCTGCGATTTTTGAAAAAAGTGCATGGGTTATCACCAGAATATTCTACAGTGAGTAACAGCAGACATTGCTCAGCGTTGCGATATGTTTTTTATTTCTGTAGAGTGAAAAATGACGTCGCCAGAGCGAGAGACAGAACAGGTAATGTCTGCTCTCTTCCAGAAATTTAGGCTCCAAATTAACATTACGGCTTATGGGGGAGCTGCTGGAGTGCTTGTCACTGTAGGGCTTCTACAGCCAAAACCGTAAGTCCTACATCTGAAATAAGAACATCAGCTGAAAACCAAGAAGATGTTCTACATTTCTATATATATATTGTCTATGTGAAGTAAAAGATGTGGGATCCACATAAAGCTGAAGAGAATTTTTTCTCCAGTGTTTCCAGGTGCTCCCCACTCCAGCAATAATGTCACACACTGTAGCTCCCGCAATACACACTCATTATAAATTGAGACAGCCACAAGAGCGCCACCTTGTGGCGGATCAGTAAAACCTTCAATGCATATCCTCAGGAGGGCATTGGCAATAAGTGTACCAAGTTTTGTGTTAATCCGACCAACCAATGTGGAGATATAAAATACTTCAATTTAAAGAGCGCCACCTAGTGGTCATCGGGCCAAAATTTAGCACAGTGCCTTAGGGGCTCATGGGGAATTCGTTTTCAGAGTTTCATGTCATTCGGCCACACCAATGTGGAGATATCCAACATTTCCTGTTTAAACCAAAATCTGCAGGAAGTTGTTATTTAAAAAGTTAATAATTGTTTTGGACTATCAAAATTCTTTTGATAACTTTTTGTCAGGACATTCCACAGATGCTAAATCCAAAGTTTGGTGCAAATCGGTGATATCGTGTAGGAGGAGTTCGAAAAAGTAGGTTTTGGATATACGGTGACTTAGCTATTGAAATTAGCAGCAGAAGTGGGCGTGGCCTATGTCAGAATACTCAGCTGTATTCAGGGAATACAGTGATATAATTGTTTTGAATGTGTCATAAAAACTGTGGAAGTTACGGGCAAAAACGCGTTTTCGTCTGTTATAGCGCCCCCTAGTGGCCAACATTCGTGAAATTGAATTCTTAGCCCCACAGTGACATGGCAATGAAATATCTGAAGTTTGGTATTAATAGCATGTACTTTGACCAAAAAGTGCAATAGGCCACGCCCACATTGAGCAGTCACAACCACCTTCCAGATACTGCCTCAGGAATGCGCCTACATCATACTGACTGAATTTCGAAGAAATCCGTCCAGCCATTTCAGAGAAACAAACTTCCCATATTTGTAGCGCCCCCTAGTGGCCAACATTCGCCAAATTGAATTGGTAGCCCCACAGTCACATGCCAACCAAGGATCTGAAGTTTGGTGTTAATAGCATTTACTTTGACAAAGATATGCAACAGTTCGCATTTTCATAGCTAGCTACAGAAAGTATTTCGTTAATAATTAGCGCATTTTTCAAACTAATCAGACACTTAGCACAACTTTAGATGAGCTCTATCAGAAGAGTGTACCTGCCAAGTTTCACGCAGATCGGACAAAATCCCAAGGAGGAGTTCGAAAAAGTAGGTTTTACAGTTTTCGCGATGTAGCACGAAAAAATTATAGGCGGACGTGGGCATATCCAATTCCAAAGTGATTCATCGGTATTCAGGGAATCTGTGGATGTACAAAGTTTTAGAATTTGCGACGTGCCGTAATTCACCTATTGCGGAAAGACCAAAAAAACAGTGTAGGGGGCGCTATTGCGCCATCTTGCGTCGACCATGTGCGAGCTGGTCAAAATATCGAATTTCGGATCCGGCCGAAGAACTTTGCAAAGTTTGGTGAGTTTTTGAGCACGGGAAAGGGGCCAAATTGGGGTTTGAAAAGGGTCAAGAATAATAATAATTAAAGCTGCAAGCAGCGATGAACGGGCCCTCGCAGGCCGCGCGTGTCGGCGAGTACTGCTGCCGCGGTGTGCAGAAATTGTGGCCTGCTGCGTGCAGTGTGCTGAACTACATGAGAGGACTATATTGTCTTCCCCTGAGCACTGTTAAACAGAGATTTGTGTCCATTAGCAACGCAGCATTTTTGGGCATTTAGCAATAAAAGCGCCACCTATTGGCCGATCTTCACCAAATTTTGCACACACCCTCATGCAGCCATGGAACACAATTAGCCAAAGTTTCGTTGTAATCGAACTGTATTTGGTGAAGATATGCGAGATTGTCCGTTTTCACCACAATGTGCAGGAAATTGTTGTTTTATATTTTGGGATTTTTTTGGACAATCAAAATTCTTTTGATAACTTTTTGTCAGGACATTCCACAGATGCTAGATCCAAAGTTTGGTGCAAATCGGTGATATCGTGTAGGAGGAGTTCGAAAAAGTAGGTTTTGGATATACAGTGACTTAGCCATGTAAATGTGCAGCAGAAGTGGGCGTGGCCTATGTCAGAAAACTCAGCTGTATTCAGGGAATACAGGGATATAATAGTTTTGAATGTGTCATAAAAACTGTGGAACTTACGGGCAAAAACGCGTTTTCGTCTGTTATAGCGCCCCCTAGTGGCCAACATTCATGAAATTGAATTCTTAGGCCCCCAGTCACATGTCAACCAAGGATCTGAAGTTTGGTATTAATAACATAGACTTTGAAAAAAAATTGCAATAGGCCACGCCCACATTGAGCAGTCACAACCTCCTTCCGGATACGGCCTCAGGAACTGGCCTACATCATACTGAGTGAATTTCGAAGAAATCCGTCCAGCCATTAAAGAGAAATAAACTTCCCATATTTGTAGCGCCCCCTAGTGGGCAACATTCGCCAAATTGAAATCATAGCCCCACAGTCACATGCCAACCAAGGATCTGAAGTTTGGTGTGATTAGAATTTAGTTTGACAAAGATATGCAACAGTTCGCATTTTTATAGCTAGCTACAGAAATTATTTCGTTAATAATTAGCGCATTTTTGAAACTAATCAGAATCTTTTGATAACTTTAGATGAGCTCTATCAGAAGAGTGTACCTGCCAAGTTTCACGCAGATCGGACAAAATCCCAAGGAGGAGTTCGAAAAAGTAGGTTTTACAGTTTTCGCGATGTAGCACAAAAAAATTATAGGCGGACGTGGGCATATCCAATTCCAAAATGGTTCATCGGTATTCAGGGAATCTGTGGATGTACAAAGTTTTTGAATTTGCGACGTGCCGTAATTCACCTATTGCGGAAAGACCAAAAAAACAGTGTAGGGGGCGCTATTGCGCCATCTTGCGTCGACCATGTGCGAGCTGGCCGAAATATCGAATTTCGGATCCGGCCGAACAACTTGGCAAAGTTTGGTGAGTTTTTGAGCACGGGAAAGGGGCCAAATTGGGGCTTGAAAAGGGTAAAGAATAATAATAATTAAAGCTGCAAGCAGCGATGAACGGGCCCTCGCAGGCCGCGCGTGTCGGCGAGTACTGCCGCCGCGGTGTGCAGAAATTGTGGTCTGCTGCGTGCAGTTTGCTGAACTACATGAGAGGACTATATTGTGTCACCCTGAACACTCTGAAACAGAGATTTGTGTCCATTACCAACGCAGCATTTGTGGGCATTTAGCAATAAAAGCGCCACCTATTGGCTGATCTGCACCAAATTTTGCACACACCCCCAACGAGCCATGGAACACAATTAGCCAAAGTTTCGTTGTAATCGGACTGTATTTGGTGAAGATATGCGTGATTGTCCGGTTTCACCACAATGTGCAGGAAATGGTTGTTTTATATTTTGGGATTTTTTTGGACAATCAAAATTCTTTTGATAACTTGTTATCAGGACATTCCACAGATGCTACATCCAAAGTTTGGTGCAAATCGGACAAAATTCCGTATGAGGTTTTTGGCCAAAGTAGGTTTTGGATATACGGTGACTTATCCATAGACATTAGCTGCAGAAGTGGGCGTGGCCTATGTCAGAATACTCAGCTGTATTCAGGGAACACAGTGATATAATTGTTTTGAATGTGTCATAAAAACTGTGGAAGTTACGGGCAAAAACGCGTTTTCGTCTGTTATAGCGCCACCTAGTGGCCAACATTCGCGAAATTGAATTCTTCGCCCCACAGTCACATGGGAACCAAGGATATGAAGTTTGGTGTTAATAGCATGTATTTTGACTAAAATGCGTAATAGGCCACGCCCACATTGAGCGGTCACAACCACCTTCCAGATTCGGGCTCAGGAATGCGCCTACATCATACTGAGTGAATTTGGAAGAAATCCGTCCAGCCATTTCAGAGAAACAGAATTCCCATATTTGTAGCGCCCCCTAGTGGGCAACATTCGCCAAAGTTAATTGGTAGCCCTACAGTCACATGGCAACCAAGGATCTGAAGTTTGGTGTTAATAGCATTTACTTTGCCAAAGATACGCATCAGTTAGCGTTTTCATAGCTAGCTACAGAAAGTATTTCGTTAATAATTAGCACATTTTTCAAACTAATTAGAATCTTTTAATAACTTTTGATGAGCTCTATCAGAAGAGTGTACATACCAAGTTTCACGCAGATCGGACAAAATCCCAAGGAGGAGTTCGAAGAAGTAGGTTTTACAGTTAGCGCGATGTAGCACAAAAAAATTAAGGCGGAAGTGGGCATATCCAATTCCAAAGTGATCCATCGGTATTCAAGGAATCTGTGTATGTCAAAAGTTTTTGAAATTGCGACGTGCCGTAATTCACCTATTGCGGAAAGAAAAAAAAAATTTGTAGGGGGCGCTATTGCGCCATCTTGCGTCGACCATGTGCGAGCTGGCCGAAATATCGAATTTCGGATCCGGCCGAACAACTTGGCAAAGTTTGGTGAGTTTTTGAGCACGGGAAAGGGGCCAAATTGGGGTCTAGATTGTTGTTGGAATAATAATAATAAAAAACATTACAGTTTCAATAGGGTCCTCGCAGGTGTACCTGCTCGGGCCCTAATTAAAGCTGCAAGCAGCGATGAACGGGCCCTCGCAGGCCGCGCGTGTCGGCGAGTACTGCCGCCGCGGTGTGCAGAAATTGTGGCCTGCTGCGTGCAGTTTGCTGAACTACATGAGAGGACTATATTGTGTCACCCTGAACACTCTGAAACAGAGATTTGTGTCCATTACCAACGCAGCATTTGTGGGCATTTAGCAATAAAAGCGCCACCTATTGGCTGATCTGCACCAAATTTTGCACACACCCCCAACGAGCCATGGAACACAATTAGCCAAAGTTTCGTTGTAATCGGACTGTATTTGGTGAAGATATGCGTGATTGTCCGGTTTCACCACAATGTGCAGGAAATGGTTGTTTTATATTTTGGGATTTTTTTGGACAATCAAAATTCTTTTGATAACTTGTTATCAGGACATTCCACAGATGCTACATCCAAAGTTTGGTGCAAATCGGACAAAATTCCGTATGAGGTTTTTGGCCAAAGTAGGTTTTGGATATACGGTGACTTATCCATAGACATTAGCTGCAGAAGTGGGCGTGGCCTATGTCAGAATACTCAGCTGTATTCAGGGAACACAGTGATATAATTGTTTTGAATGTGTCATAAAAACTGTGGAAGTTACGGGCAAAAACGCGTTTTCGTCTGTTATAGCGCCACCTAGTGGCCAACATTCGCGAAATTGAATTCTTCGCCCCACAGTCACATGGGAACCAAGGATATGAAGTTTGGTGTTAATAGCATGTATTTTGACTAAAATGCGTAATAGGCCACGCCCACATTGAGCGGTCACAACCACCTTCCAGATTCGGGCTCAGGAATGCGCCTACATCATACTGAGTGAATTTGGAAGAAATCCGTCCAGCCATTTCAGAGAAACAGAATTCCCATATTTGTAGCGCCCCCTAGTGGGCAACATTCGCCAAAGTTAATTGGTAGCCCTACAGTCACATGGCAACCAAGGATCTGAAGTTTGGTGTTAATAGCATTTACTTTGCCAAAGATACGCATCAGTTAGCGTTTTCATAGCTAGCTACAGAAAGTATTTCGTTAATAATTAGCACATTTTTCAAACTAATTAGAATCTTTTAATAACTTTTGATGAGCTCTATCAGAAGAGTGTACATGCCAAGTTTCACGCAGATCGGACAAAATCCCAAGGAGGAGTTCGAAGAAGTAGGTTTTACAGTTATCGCGATGTAGCACAAAAAAATTAAGGCGGAAGTGGGCATATCCAATTCCAAAGTGATTCATCGGTATTCAAGGAATCTGTGTATGTCCAAAGTTTTTCAAATTGCGACGTGCCGTAATTCACTTATTGTGGAAAGAAAAATAAAAATTGTAGGGGGCGCTATTGCGCCATCTTGCGTCGACCATGTGCGAGCTGGCCGAAATATCGAATTTCGGATCCGGCCGAACAACTTGGCAAAGTTTGGTGAGTTTTTGAGCACGGGAAAGGGGCCAAATTGGGGTCTAGATTGTTGTTGGAATAATAATAATAAAAAACATTACAGTTTCAATAGGGTCCTCGCAGGTGTACCTGCTCGGGCCCTAATTAAAGCTGCAAGCAGCGATGAACGGGCCCTCGCAGGCCGCGCGTGTCGGCGAGTACTGCTGCCGCGGCGTTCAAAATTGTGGCCTGCTGCGTGCAGTGTGCTGAACTACATGAGAGGACTATATTGTGTGACCCTGAACACTGTTAAACAGAGAATTGTGCCCATCAGCAACGCATCATTTTTGGGCATTTAGCAATAAAAGCGCCACCTATTGGCCGATCTGCACCAAATTTTGCACACACCCTCATCGAGCCATGGAACACAATTAGCCAAAGTTTCGTTGTAATCGGACTGTATTTGGTCAAGATATGCGAGATTGTCAGGTTTCACCACAAAGTGCAGGAAATGGTTGTTTTATATTTTTGGAATTTTTTGGACTATCAAAATAATTTTGATAACTTGTTGTCAGGACATTCTACAGATGCTAAATCCAAAGTTTGGTGTTAATCGGACAAAATTCCGTGTGAGGTTTTTGGAAAAAGTAGGTTTTGGATATACGGTGACTTAGCCATTGAAATTTTCAGCAGAAGTGGGCGTGGCCTATGTCAGAAAACTCAACTATATTCAGGGAAGACAGGGATATAATGGTTTTGAATGTGTCACAAAATCTGTAGAACTTACAGGCAAAAACGCGTTTTCCTCAGTTGTAGCGCCACCTAGTGGCCAACATTCGCCAAATTGAATTGTTAGCCCCCAAGTCACATGCCAAACAAGGATCTGAAGTTTGGTGTTAATAGCATTGACTTTGACAAAAATGTGCAATAGGCCACGCCCACATTGAGCAGTCACAACCACCTTCCAGATACGGGCTCAGGAATGGGCCTACATCATACTGACTGAATTTCGAAGAAATCGGTCCAGCCGTTTAAGAGAAATAAACTTCCCATATTTGTAGCGCCCCCTAGTGGGCAACATTCGCCAAAGTTAATTGGTAGCCCTACAGTCACATGGCAACCAAGGATCTGAAGTTTGGTGTTAATAGCATTTACTTTGCCAAAGATACGCATCAGTTAGCGTTTTCATAGCTAGCTACAGAAAGTATTTCGTTAATAATTAGCGCATTTTTCAAACTAATTAGAATCTTTTGATAACTTTAGATGAGCTCTATCAGAAGAGTGTACATGCCAAGTTTCACGCAGATCGGACAAAATCCCAAGGAGGAGTTCGAAAAAGTAGGTTTTACAGTTTTCGCGATGTAGCAAAAAAAAATTATAGGCGGACGTGGGCATATCCAATTCCAAAGTGATTCATCGGTATTCAGGGAATGTGTGGATGTCCAAAGTTTTTCAAATTGCGACGTGCCGTAATTCACTTATTGTGGAAAGAAAAAAAAAATTTGTAGGGGGCGCTATTTTGCCATTTTGCGTCGACCATGTGCGAGCCGGCCGAAATATCGAATTTCGGATGAGGCCGAACAACATGGCAAACTTTGGTGAGTTTTCGAGCATGGGAAAGGGGCCAAATTGGGGTTTGAAAAGGGTAAAGAATAATAATAACAAAAAACAGTACAATTACAATAGGGTCCTCGCAGGTGTACCTGCTCGGGCCCTAATTAAAGCTGCAAGCAGCGATGAACGGGCCCTCGCAGGCCGCGCGTGTCGGCGAGTACTGCTGCCGCGGTGTGCAGAAATTGTGGCCTGCTGCGTGCTGTTTGCTGGACTACATGAGAGGACTATATTGTGTCACCCTGAACACTGTTAAACAGAGGTTTGTGTCCATTAGCAAAGCAGCATTTTTGGTCATTTAGCAATAAAAGCGCCACCTATTGGCCGATCTGCACCAAATTTTGCACACACCCCCATCCACCCATGGAACACAAGTAGCCAAAGTTTCGTTGTAATCGGACTGTATTTGTTCAAGATATGCAAGACTTTCTGTTTTCACTACAATGTGCAGGAAATTGTTGTTTTATATTTTGGAGGTCTTTTGCACAATCACAATTGTTTTGATAACTTTTTGTCAGGAGGTTGTACAGATGCTTCATGCAAAGTTTGGTGCAAATCGGTGAAATTGCCTAAGAGGAGTTCGAAAAAGTTAGTTTTTCATGTTTGGCGATTTTGCGAATGGAAAGTTAGGGCAAAAGTGGGCGGGGCCTATGTCAGAAAACTCAGCTCTATTCAAGGAACACAGGGATATAATGGTTTTGAATATGTCATAAAAACTGTGTAACTTACGGGCAAAAACGCGTTTTCGTCAGTTATAGCGCCACCTAGTGGCCAACATTCGCGAAATTGAATTCTTCGCCCCACAGTCACATGGGAACCAAGGATATGAAGTTTGGTGTTAATAGCATGTATTTTGACTAAAATGCGTAATAGGCCACGCCCACATTGAGCGGTCACAACCACCTTCCAGATACGGGCTCAGGAATGCGCCTACATCATACTGAGTGAATTTGGAAGAAATCCGTCCAGCCATTTCAGAGAAACAAACTTCCCATATTTGTAGCGCCCCCTAGTGGGCAACATTCGCCAAATGTAATTGGTAGCCCTACAGTCACATGCCAACCAAGGATCTGAAGTTTGGTGTTAATAGCATTTATTTTGACAAAGATATGCAACAGTTAGCATTTTCATAGCTAGCTACAGAAAGTATTTCGTTAATAATTCGCGCATTTTTGAAACTAATTAGAATCTTTTAATAACTTTAGATGAGCTCTATCAGAAGAGTGTACATGCCAAGTTTCACGCAGATCGGACAAAATCCCAAGGAGGAGTTCGAAAAAGTAGGTTTTAGCATTTTCACGATGTAGCACGAAAAATTGAAGGCGGAAGTGGGCATTACCAATTCCAAAAAGATTCATCGATATTCAAGGAATCTGTGTATGTCCAAAGTTATCGAAATTGCGACGTGCCGTAATTCACCTATTGCAGAAAGAAAAAAAAAATTTGTAGGGGGCGCTATTGCGCCATCTTGCGTCGACCATGTGCGAGCTGGCCGAAATATCGAATTTCGGATCCGGCCGAACAACTTGGCAAAGATCGGTGAGTTTTCCAGCACGGGAAAGGGGCCAATTTGGGGTTTGAAAATAATTAGGAATAATAATAATAATAATAATAATAATAATAAACAGCGCAATTACAATAGGGTCCTCGCAGGTGTACCTGCTCGGGCCCTAATTAAAGCTGCAAGCAGCGATGAACGGGCCCTCGCAGGCCGCGCGTGTCGGCGAGTACTGCCGCCGCGGTGTGCAGAAATTGTGGCCTGCTGCGTGCAGTGTGCTGAACTACATGAGAGGACTATATTGTGTCACCCTGAACACTGTTAAACAGAGATTTGTGTCCATTAGCAACGCAGCATTTTTGGGCATTTAGCAATAAAAGCGCCACCTATTGGCCGATCTGCACCAAATTTTGCACACACCCTCATGCAGCCATGGAACACAATTAGCCAAAGTTTCGTTGTAATCGGACTGTATTTGGTGAAGATATGCGAGATTGTCCGTTTTCTCCACAATGTGCAGGAAATTGTTGTTTTATAATTTGGGATTTTTTTGGACAATCAAAATTCTTTTGATAACTTTTTGTCAGGACATTCCACAGATGCTAAATCCAAAGTTTGGTGCAAATCGGATAAAATTCGTGTAGGAGGAGTTTGGAAAAAGTAGGTTTTGGATATACAGTGACTTAGCCATGGAAATGTGCAGCGGAAGTGGGCGTGGCCTATGTCAGAAAACTCAGCTGTATTCAGGGAATACAGGGATATAATGGTTTTGAATGTGTCATAAAAACTGTGGAACTTACAGGCAAAAACGCGTTTTCGTCAGTTATAGCGCCACCTAGTGGCCAACATTCGCCAAATTGAATTGGTAGCCCCACAGTCACATGGCAACCAAGGATCTGAAGTTTGGTGTTAATAGCATGTACTTTGACTAAAATGCGTAATAGGCCACGCCCACATTGAGCAGTCACAACCACCTTCCAGATACGGGCTCAGGAATGCGCCTACATCATACTGAGTGAATTTGGAAGAAATCCGTCCAGCCATTTCAGAGAAACAAACTTCCCATATTTGTAGCGCCCCCTAGTGGGCAACATTCGCCAAATTGTAATTGGTAGCCCTACAGTCACATGCCAACCAAGGATCTGAAGTTTGGTGTTAATAGCATTTAGTTTGACAAAGATATGCAACAGTTAGCATTTTCATAGCTAGCTACAGAAAGTATTTCGTTAATAATTAGCGCATTTTTGAAACTAATTAGAATCTTTTGATAACTTTAGATGAGCTCTATCAGAAGAGTGTACCTGCCAAGTTTCACGCAGATCGGACAAAATCCCAAGGAGGAGTTCGAAAAAGTAGGTTTTACAGTTTTCGCGATGTAGCACAAAAAAATTATAGGCGGACGTGGGCATATCCAATTCCAAAATGATTCATCGGTATTCAGGGAATCTGTGGATGTACAAAGTTTTAGAAATTGCGACGTGCCGTAATTCACCTATTGCGGAAAGAAAAAAAAAATTGTAGGGGGCGCTATTGCGCCATCTTGCGTCGACCATGTGCGAGCTGCCCGAAATATCGAATTTCGAATCCGGCCGAACAACTTGGCAAAGTTTGGTGAGTTTTTGAGCACGGGAAAGGGGCCAAATTGGGGTTTGAAAATAATATAGAATAATAATAATAATTAAAGCTGCAAGCAGCGATGAACGGGCCCTCGCAGGCCGCGCGTGTCGGCGAGTACTGCTGCCGCGGTGTGCAGAAATTGTGGCCTGCTGCGTGCTGCCTGGTGTGTGCTGCTTGCTGTAAAGGCAGAAAAGCTGACAGGTAAGAGGGCTGAAAGAGCTTAAAAAGGTGAACAGTTTCTCTGGCTGCTGCAGCAGTGGCAGAACTGAAGTTGAAAATGTCCCCATAAGAACGAATGGGAAAACGCCTCCCAAACTCCTGTGATTTTTGAAAAAAGTCCATGGGTTATCACCAGAATATTCATACAGTGAGTAACAGCAGACATTGCTGAGCTTTGCGATATCTTTTTTATTTCTGTAGAGTGAAAAATGAGGTCGCCAGAGCGAGAGACAGGACAGGTACCGTCTGCTGTCCTCCAGAAATTTAGGCTCAAAATTAACATGGCGGCTTATGGGGGAGTTGCTGGAGTGCTTGTCGCTCTAGGGCTTCTACAGCCAAAAGTTTGAGTCCTACATCTGAAATAAAAACATCAGCTGAAAGCCAACAAGATTTCCTACATTTGTATGTATATATTGTCTATGTGAAGTAAAAGATGTGGCATCCACATCAGGCTGAAGAGAATTTTCTCTCAGTTTTTAGCTCCCGCAATACACAGTCATTATAAATTCAGACAGCCACCAGAGCGCCAACTAGTGGCGGATCAGTAAAACCTTTGACAGGTATCCTCAGGAGGGCATTGGTAATAAGTGTACCAAGTTTTGTGTTAATCTGAGCAACCGATGTGGAGATATAAAATACTTCAATTTAAAGAGCGCCAACTAGTGGTCATCGGCCAAAATTTTGCACAGCGCCTTAGGGGGTCATGGGGAAGTCGTATTCAGAGTTTCATGTCATTTGGCCACACCAATGTGGAGCTATCCAACACCAATGAATGTTTGAATGTTTAAGTGGTAATAGGCCACGCCCACATTGAGCAGTCACAACCATCTTCAAGATACCGCCTCAGGAATGGGCCTACATCATACTGAGTGAATTTAGAAGAAATTGGTCCAGCCATTCAAGAGAAATAAACTTCCCATATTTGTAGCGCCCCCTAGTGGCCAACATTCGCCAAATTGAATTGGTAGCCCCACAGTCACATGGGAACCAAGGATATGAAGTTTGGTGTTAATAGCATGTATTTTGACTAAAATGCGTAATAGGCCACGCCCACATTGAGCGGTCACAACCACCTTCCAGATACGGGCTCAGGAATGCGCCTACATCATACTGAGTGAATTTGGAAGAAATCCGTCCAGCCATTTCAGAGAAACAGAATTCCCATATTTGTAGCGCCCCCTAGTGGCCAACATTCGCCAAATGTAATTGGTAGCCCTACAGTCACATGCCAACCAAGGATCTGAAGTTTGGTGTTAATAGCATTAAGTTTGACAAAGATATGCAACAGTTAGCATTTTCATAGCTAGCTACAGAAAGAATGTCGTTAATAATTAGCGCATTTTTGAAACTAATTAGAATCTTTTGATAACTTTTGATGAGCTCTATCAGAAGAGTGTACATGCCAAGTTTCACGCAGATCGGACAAAATCCCAAGGAGGAGTTCGAAAAAGTAGGTTTTACAGTTTTCGCGATGTAGCACAAAAAAATTGTAGGCAGACGAGGGCATATTAAATTACAAAGTTATTCATCGGTATTCAGGGAATGTGGATGTACAAAGTTTGTGAAATTGCGACGTGCCGTAAATCACTTATTGCGGAGAGACCCAAAAAAGTGAGTAGGGGGCGCTATTTCCCCATCTTGCGTCGACCATGTGCGAGGTGCCCGAAATATCGAATTTCGGATCCGGCCGAACAACTTGGCAAAGTTTGGTGAGTTTTTGAGCAGGGGAAAGGGGCCAAATTGGGGTTTCAAAATAATATAGAATAATAATAACAATAAAAAACAGAGCAATTACAATAGGGTCCTCGCAGGTGTACCTGCTCGGGCCCTAATAAAAAACAGTAGCAATTACAATAGGGTCCTCGCAGGTGTACCTGCTCGGGCCCTAATAAACAGCGCAATTACAATAGGGTCCTCGCAGGTGTACCTGCTCGGGCCCTAATAAAAAACATTACAGAAACAATAGGGTCCTCGCAGGTGTACCTGCTCGGGCCCTAATAAACATTACAGATACAATAGGGTCCTCGCAGGTGTACCTGCTCGGGCCCTAAAAACATTACAATTACAATAGGGTCCTCGCAGGTGTACCTGCTCGGGCCCTAATTATTCAAAAAAACAGACAAAAAAATAAATTACTCAGAAAAACACAAATAATTACTCTGAAAAACAAACCAAAAAATAAATTTATCAAGTGAATGCAATACGCTTCCGTAATTATCCGCTGAAACTGGAAGAAATCTAAATATCTTATTTTTTTGTAGTATTTCTGATATTTTGGCGTTTTTTTTTTTCTCCATCACAGCTGCCGGCCCGGTTCTGCTCGGGTTTGCAGCACAGATTTTGCATTTCCAGACTGCGCTAATTCAGCCTCAAACACGTTTCACTTCCTATAACTTCTTCACAATAAAAGCCACCCTTTTATTTAGTAATTTAAAAAGCTTTTGTTATGAAGCAGCATCACAGGAAATGTTGCGTTTTCAGCAACGTGACTCCTGAAACGGCCGAAGCGAAACAGTAGAGATGTTTTAACGAACAAACACTAAAGATGTTCAGTCAGAAGCTACAAAAAGTACCGAGAGCTGAACACACCGACTTTTTAAAACCTACATGAGTCGAGTATCGATTTTTTGAGACGGGTGCTTGTTAAAAACCAGTAAAACCGGTGATGGAACACAGCTGGTGTTTGAAAAAAGACGCCAGATGTCCTCACAGAAGTAACTGCTGAGATCTAGAAACACGGTGCAATTAGCAGAACAAATTGGGTCCAAGAAACCCGAGCAGTCAGGTCATCGGTCGGGTTGTAAACGAGCCCGGCAGTTTAGCCAGATCACCTAAAACCACTTCACCGGGAGGTAAAAGTGAAGGTGACACCAAGAGTGTCGGTTAAAAACCCTCAGTGCACAGAAGACAAACACAGGTAGATGCTACTGTCTTTCTCTTGTGATCAACAAACACTGATCTGAAGTTCTATTCTGAGGCGGTTCCATAAATGGTTTTCAAATAAATATTAAATATAGCAACTTCTGATAATCCCAGGACACTTCCTGTTACAGCCCCGAGTGCAAGTAGACAAATAACTCAGTTCAGGCTGGAAGATAACAAATGTCCTCGAGGCCACATGTAGGTGAACGTGAACAAGGTCGTTGTCTGTGGACGTCCACCTGGCACGGACCAGGTGTTGGTTTGTCAGCAGAATTACACAAATTCTACTGAACAGATTTTAACGAAACTTGGATGGAGGACGGGTCTCAGTCCAGAAGGGACCCAGTTAACTTTTGG
>JBBNBP010000299.1:0-67881 GCA_039737535.1 Lagodon rhomboides
TTTCTCCCGCTTATCCGGGGCCGGGTCGCGGGGGTAGCAGCCTGAGCAGGGATGCCCAGACTTCCCTCTCCCCGGACACTTCCCCCAGCTCTTCCGGGAGGACCCCGAGGCGTTCCCAGGCCAGCTGGGCGACATAGTCACTCCAGCGTGTCCTGGGTCTTCCCCGGGGCCTCCTCCCGGTGGGGCATGCCAGGAACACCTCCCGAGGAAGGCGTCCTGGGGGCATCCGGAAAAGATGCCCGAGCCACCTCAGCTGGCTCCTCTCGATGTGGAGGAGCAGCGGCTCTACTCCGAGCTCCTCCCGGGTGGCAGAGCTCCTCACCCTATCTCTAAGGGAGCGCCCCGCCACCCTGCGGAGGAAACTCATTTCGGCCGCTTGTATCCGGGATCTTATTCTTTCGGTCATGACCCAAAGTTCATGACCATAGGTGAGGGTAGGAGCGTAGATTGACCGGTAAATCGAGAGCTTCGCCTTTCGGCTCAGCTCTCTCTTCACCACGACGGACCGATACAACGACCGCATTACTGCAGCCGCCGCACCGATCCGCCTGTCAATCTCACGCTCCATCTTTCCCTCACTCGTGAACAAGACCCCAAGATACTTAAACTCCTCCACTTGAGGCAGGAACTCTCCCCCAACCCAGAGGGAGCAAGCCACCTTTTTCCGGTCGAGAACCATGGCCTCGGACTTGGAGGTGCTGATTCTCATACCAGTTGCTTCACACTCGGCCGCAAACCGCCCCAGGACATGTTGGAGGTCCTGGCTCGAAGAGGCCAACAAGACAACATCATCCGCAAAAAGCAGAGATGAAATCCTGTGGCTCCCGAACCAGATCCCCTCCGGCCCCCGGCTGCGCCTAGAAATTCTGTCCATAAAAGTAATGAACAGAACCGGTGACAAAGGGCAGCCCTGCCGGAGTCCAACATGCACCGGGAACAGGTCTGACTTACTGCCGGCAATGCGAACCAAGCTCCTGCTCCGGTCATACAGGGACCGTACAGCCCCTAGCAAAGGGCCCCGGACCCCATACTCCCGAAGCACCTCCCACAGAATGCCACGAGGGACACGGTCGAATGCCTTCTCCAAGTCCACAAAACACATGTGGACTGGTTGGGCAAACTCCCATGAACCCTCGAGCACCCTGCGGAGGGTATAGAGCTGGTCCAGTGTTCCACGACCAGGACGAAAACCGCATTGTTCCTCCTGAATCCGAGGTTCGACTATCGGCCGAATTCTCCTCTCCAGTACCCTGGAATAGACTTTACCAGGGAGGCTGAGGAGTGTGATCCCCCGATAGTTAGAACACACCCTCCGGTCCCCCTTTTTAAATAGAGGGACCACCACCCCGGTCTGCCAGTCCAGAGGTACTGTCCCCGACTGCCACGCGATGCTGCAGAGACGTGTCAGCCAAGACAGCCCCACAGCATCCAAAGACTTGAGGTACTCAGGGCGGATCTCATCCACCCCCGGTGCCTTGCCACTGAGGAGCTTCCTGACTACCTCAGTGACTTCGGCTTGAGTGATGCATGAATCAGCCTCTGAGCCCTCAGCCTCTGCTTCCTCTACAGAAGGCGTGTCAGTGGGATTGAGGAGATCCTCGAAGTATTCCTTCCACCGCCCGACAATGTCCCCAGTTGAGGTCAACAGCTCCCCACCCCCACCGTAAACAGTGTTGGTGGAGCACTGCTTCCCCCTCCTGAGGCGCCGGATGGTTTGCCAGAATTTCCTCGAGGCCGACCGGTAGTCCTCCTCCATGGCCTCCCCGAACTTTTCCCAGGCCCGAGTTTTTGCTTCCGCAACTGCCCGCGCCGCCGCACGTTTGGCCTGCCGGTACCCGTCAGCTGCCTCAGGAGTCCCCGAGCCAACCAGGCTCGGTAGGACTCCTTCTTCAGCTTGACAGCATCCCTTACTTCCAGTGTCCACCACCGGGTTCGGGGATTGCCACCTCGACAGGCACCGGAGACCTTTCGGCCGCAGCTTCGTACAGCCGCGTCAACAATGGAAGCGGAGAACATGGTCCACTCGGACTCTATGTCCCCAGCCTCCCTCGGGATCTGGTCAAAGCTCTCCCGGAGGTGGGAGTTGAAGACCCCCCTGACAGAGGGTTCCGCCAGACGTTCCCAGCAGACCCTCACTACGCGTTTGGGTCTGCCAAGTCTGTCCAGCTTCCTCCCCTGCCAGCGAATCCAACTCACCACCAGGTGGTGATCAGTTGACAGCTCAGCCCCTCTCTTCACCCGAGTGTCCAAGACATACGGCCGGAGGTCAGATGACACGACTACAAAGTCGATCATTGACCTCCGGCCTAGGGTGTCCTGGTGCCACGTGCACTTATGGACACCCTTATGCTCGAACATGGTGTTCGTTATGGACAAACTGTGGCTAGCACAGAAGTCCAATAACAGAACTCCACTCGGGTTCAGATCGGGGAGGCCGTTCCTCCCAATCACGCCCCTCCAGGTAACACTGTCGCTGCCCACGTGAGCGTTGAAGTCCCCCAGAAGAACGACGGAGTCTCCAGTTGGAGCACTTTCCAGTGCCCCTCCCAGAGACTCCAAGAAGGCCGGGTACTCTACACTGCCGTTCGGCCCGTAAGCCGAAATGACAGTGAGAGACCTATCCCCGACCCGAAGGCGCAGGGAAGCGACCCTCTCGCTCACCGGGGAAAACTCCAACACATGGCGGCTGAGATGGGGAGCTATAAGCAAGCCCACACCAGCTCGCCGCCTCTCACCGCGGGCAACTCCAGAGTAGAAGAGAGTCCAGCCTCTCTCAAGGAGTTGGGTTCCAGAGCCCAGACTGTGCGTGGAGGTGAGCCCGACTATCTCTAGCCGGTACCGCTCAACCTCCCGCACCAGTTCAGGCTCTTTCCCCCAGTGAGGTGACATTCCATGTCCCCATGGCCAGAGTCACCGTCCGGGGATTGGGTCGCCGGGGCCCCCGCCCACGACTGCCACCCAATCCACAAAGCACCAGCCCCTTCTGAACCCTCCTGCGGGTGGTGGGTCCACTGGAGGGCGGGCCCACGTCGCTCCTTCGGGCTGTACCCGGCCGGGTCCCGTGGGCACAGACCCGGCCACCAGGCGCTCGCCTGCGAGCCCCAACCCCAGGCCTGGCTCCAGGGTGGGGCCCCGGTAACGCCAATCCGGGCGACGTACGCTGCCTCGTTGTAACAATATTCATCATGGGCTTTGGAACCGTTCTTAGTCTGACCCGTCACCTAGGACCTTTTTGCCTTGGGAGACCCTACCAGGGGCATTAAGCCCCGGACAACATAGCTCCTAGGATCATTCAGGTACTCAAACCCCTCCACCACGATAAGGTGACGGTTCAAGGAGGATTTTATTTATTTAATATTTCTGAAGTTCGGACAATGGCGCATTATAAAGGTGTCACTTTATTTTCTTGTGATTCAGTGTCTCAGTCACCATTCTCAGAATTGTTACGAACCAAACAATCGATCTATTATTGGTGTAAATAATCAGCAAATAAAACAAAATGAAAAAAAAAATTGTTGGAGTCCTATACAAACTTGGTAAAAAAAAAAATCCTGTAACTGTAACTGTAAATTCCTGTTTACGCATTAATAATGAGTGATAATAATGAAATTATATCTTATTGTATAATATAGTACAAGTACGTAAGTATTTTAGTTCTACCTGAGTTAAATTACCTTTTGGCAAATACAAACATGATTCATCCTCCAGGCACTTATTGCCTCATAAAGTACAAAATCTTTTATTCCTTTTCAGACCTTTGCACCTTCCTGTTATTTTAGGAATTCTGTTATTAGAAACCCTGAGATTACAAATAGCCTGGGCATACTGCCTGTTCTCACAAAGTAGATACTTTCCAAACTTAAACTCCTCTTTCACTTCACAGCATATATAGTATACAGCAGGCCTATTCAACTTATTTTGTAGAAGGGCCAGATCTGAAAAATGTTAAGGGCCTGGACTTTTACATTCCCTATATCTACCCTTTAACGCTTGTCATTTAAATGTGTTCAAACAATGCACTTTATTAGTTTACACAATTGAAAAAGAAAAAAGTACAGACACAACGCAAAGCACCTTTTAATCATAGAGGTAGGTTGTCAGCCTCGTGTTCGTCTATATTCCCTCTGCTTTATAAGCCTAAAACCTTCTTAGAAAAAAGTACTTTTTTTTGCTTACCAACAGACATAACTAATGAATGGGCTAATTAGACTACTTACCAAATGATTAAAGGGCCGGAACAACGTTTTAAGAGGGCCACATTTGGCCTCCCAGTTGAATATACTGTATAGCCCCCCACGGCTTCATCTCATCAATGTGAATCTGTAGTCCTGCAGTACCCGCTACTGACCGCATGAGGGAGACACCGCCATCTTGAAAAACGTCGGCGTCGACGTCACCCCACCACATCCTCCACCGCCACGCGCTGCTGCCGCTGCTGTACGAGTTGCTTGAATGGGAGGACAACGTAGGGAAATACTCCCCCCACCGTCTGTGAATGACTGGACGCACGGCGGACAACCCGCCGCCCATATCTGACATTTTCTTCGCCCGACTGTGATACCTCCTGTGTGTCAGAGGAGCCAAAGGGACGCTGTTGAGAGGAGTTGACGTCAAGCCTGCTTTTCTGCCCCCAACAGCATCACCGGGTAAGCTAACTGTCAAGGCTAATAAGACGCTGGCTAAATACCCGACACTACATTAGCTCGCCACTGAAACCGGCTCACAATTAACCCCGAAGACTTCAATTTACACATTAAGGATTCCACGTACCGGGTTAGTTTACAAGTACGGCAGAGTAGTTGAATCAAGGGGGTGCTGGAGAAGCTAACCTAATTTAGCTAGATCAAGTTAAACTAAGAAGCCGTGACTCGTTGACTTGTTCATTCATCTCAGAATCAAATAGATGGATGTAAAGAGCTTGAATGTAAACGTAGATATAGGAAATGGTGCGATCGTACAGTCATAGTATAGAATGACTAGATGACTGTTTACTTTTAGTTCCTTTTAACATCCTTCTCTGGTTGGTGGTCATAGAAGAGCCATCGGAATTCATTCAATGGTATGTAAACTCATCAATGCTGTAATAGGAATGGACAGCTTAATGAAAAGTAGATGTTGCACATGCAAAAGTGCACGCATTTCATTTCGCATTTTCACGTTAAGGGTGTTAAATCCGTTCTGAATTCATATTTAAAAGTTTGTTTTTAATGCAGTAAATCTTCTTTCTTCTCCAAATAATTTAGGCAAGATAGCATGTTAATTATCGGTGGACCGATATGGCTTTTTTAGGGCCGATGCCGATTATAAGAAATCAAGGACATTGGAGGAAAAAAATGATATGTGGGACTGATATTCATTTGCAGTAAAAATGAAAATCTTGGTGTCAGAATTTCGAACAAGCAGTGATGAAATAAACCTAAGTATAATATACTCAAGTATTGTTCTTAAGTACAATATACACAAGTATTTTATTTATTCCTCTCCACTGCATTTATTTGATAAATTAAATTTTTAGCTACTTTGCAGATTCAGACTATTCAGTGTTTATAAGCTATTAATTGTGACATGTTATCAACCAGATACTGTTCTAGACAGGACTTTGTTTGAGAGAATGCTGCATTAGAGCCAAAGTAGCACATTTTTAAATTAGATTATTTTATCAACAATCTGATGATACTGTTAATCGGAAAAAGCTGAATATCTTATTTCCAGAGCTCATCATATGTTTTCCTTCAATGATAGTATTCAGCTATGTAACTGGAACTGCAGCTGATAAATAAATGTAGCCTGTACGACCAGCATGTATTCTTGAAGTTTCTCTTAAAATAGAAAATATTGACGATGACCCTTAGAAATTGTCCACGGGTGCTGGACTTACCGTATGTTTTTTGTGGCTTTCTTCCTTGCAATCTCTGACCTCTAAGCTTGCCTCCGGGTTAAAGTGAGGGTTTGAGCCTGACCAAGTCATCTCCAAACCCTTTAATTTTAAGGTGAATGGTCCTTTATTGGATGAGTGGAGCACACATACAATGTGTTCAGTGGACCAACATCCTGCCCACAGCCTTTACTCTCTCATCTAATGACAGTCTTGGTTGATGATATCAGCCTGAGGACTGTGCGTAACAGTAATTATGGGCATGGGTAAAGGTTGATGAACTGATGTACACCTTAACCTGCCCTTCGCTCAAACAGTATATAAAGTGACCCAGGATGAGACAGAACAAACCAGAGTCTGCTTTGAAGAACAACCTGCTTTGAATTAAGAAGGAACTGGCGAGGGTCAGTGGCTGTCTTTGTGTCTCCATTCATTCACAAAGGTACTGTATGTTTTATGCTTTAGGATTAGCAGAGTTGAGTTTTTTTTAAAACTGACACAAGAGAAGCTGAGCAGAATTGCTTCTTAGCTTATGATTGATTTCACTGATTTGTGAATAAATCAAAATGTCAAAATTATTTTACTTTGCTGAGTATTTTCATAAATTAAATTACAATGTGGTGTGCTATTTGAATGCAATTCTTGTCCCCAAAGGACTTCTTGTTTATTTGTTCTTTATTTGATACTGTACAGTATCCACCTTGCACCAGCCCTTTTCTTTTCTTTTCTTGCAGCAAAAAGGAATTAAGTAGCCAGAAAATACAGCAGTTTCTAGAATCAATGGACTGCAGTACAATAACTGCTTTTGAATACAAGCAAAACTGTTGGAGATGTACAAACAGTCTACTTTCAGCTTTACTGAATACAAAAATCTTGGTTCAAAACAATTTTGCTCCGCCATGTGGTGTGACGATACAGCTGTGTGTACCTCTGCATCCAGTTGTAGTTGCTACTAAATTATATTGAAGGATGACTATTTCATTTCAGAAGAGGGGAGAAAAATCAAGATCCTGGCCAAAAGTAAAAATGGTGTGAGTTGTGTTGTACTGTAGATCTTCACTTCCCTACCATCAAACTAGTGGACATTAGATAGATGATTAGATGATCAGATCTTGGAAATATCTTTAGAAAGGTGAAAGTTGCAGCAAGTGTCAGAAAAGTTACCTAAGATGACTTGTAGGTGACGAGTGTTGTTCAAGGGGAGGCTTTTAGCCACGACTCTTTGTCTTTAGTGGTAGACAAAACAGAGATCTAGACAGGCTATAAATCATGAAGAAGTTGTGAAAATATGTCCTAATAGTATAGTTGAAAGTAGGAAGTAAACATGCATCACTGAGAAAATGTGGGTGGGACAATTGCAAACATAAAGTTTCCATCAGCACTTTTATCAGTCATGATATCACTCAACCTTGGTTGAGTTTGTTGTTCCTCTTGAAGAAGTATGGTGTGCTGATAATCAACACTAATTAAAGCAACACTTTTCCATACTGACAGAAACATTTGAAGGAGCCCTTTAGCTTACCAATATGTAGCACCTTGATTATTGACTACTTTTTTTTTTAAAAATAGCGCTGTGTTGGTTTCGAATAGTTTGCTCGGTTATGCAAATCCTGAACAGTAAGCGAACGCTCGTGTGCCATTCTGCGTTCAGACTTCGCTCTTTCCATGTGAAGTTGGTAGATAAGGTGTTTGAATTGGCTGCATCTCCTTTTGTTAGACTTGCGACTGGCCAGATATTTCATTTCTTCTTAGTCAGCTGGTGAAATTGATGATGACAAGGGAAACTTCTCACCAAGCTGTGTTTACACATGGTCCTAGGAGCTGATATGACTGTTTAATGCCATTGGCTGATGAATTATGTGCTCATTTACTCATTCCCAGGGCTTAGATTGTTAAGTGACAGCTGTGATGAAAAAGATTAAAAGTAATATTGCAATTTTTTACCTATAAAATTGCTATATCGCAAATACGCAATATCTATCTTGATATTTAGAAATCTCCTCAAAAGCATCTTTATAAACGTAAGTTTGGGCGACAAAATGAAAGATCACAATATTGCAGATATGAATATTTGTACTTTTCACGAAATGACAGCACTTATCCAACGATATCCAACATCTGAGAGGATAACCTGACTGTTAGTCTGACAAGAAAACTCCATGAGAGGGAAGTGAAATACCAGGCATGGCAAACTGGTGACTTTCTTAGAACAGAGAAAGACTTGAAAGGATGAGCAGAGTAGAATCAGCTGCATGCCTTTGGGATTGGAGTCCAGCAGACTGTGACTAAACATTTTGCCATCCTGCTCTTTCCTCCTTTCTCCTCTGCTGCTGGATGTCTTGTAAAACTCATATTTTACATCAAGTCAGAGGCATTCAGAGTCCCGTTGAAGGACTATCATCTCTGCTGCAGACTTCTTGTCTCTCCCCACACCACCCTTTATCTCCACAGCTCCAAATAGGCCTTGGACTGTAAATGCACGCGTACCACAGAAACAGATGTGGTGATTCTGTGAGTGTGACATTGGTACGACCTGACATGCTGACATTTTAAAGCAGCTTCTGTGTTGTTTAGATTGGACTGTAGCCACACTGAGACCAAGACGATGGCCTGCCAGCAAAGAAACCTTCTGCTCCTACAGTGTTTATTGTAACTTAGCTGTTTGGACCTGTATGCTCTCCTGAGAAAAAGGAGGACTTATGTAAGGGCTGGAGAGCATGTGTATATTTAAGTTATTATCATAGGCAAACAAGAGGATAGCTATTCCACGTCATTCGTTATCATGCTATATTTCAGATAGAACACAGCTGAAAGAGAATTTTTGAGGATGATATCATTATTTGAGAGTTTTACGTCTCATTTTTAGCAAACGCATAAGAATGAAACTTTTGATGCGAATCCCTTAACTTTTTTTTGTCCTTTTGAAAAGACATGACAGAGCACTAAGTTGTTACAACTGGAAATATTCATATTGTCGTAAACACCAATTAATAAGACAAGACGATATTAACATGTATGCAGTCAGTGATAATAGGTAAATGTATAAAAAGTCAGCCATGATGATATCTTGGCATTAATTGACGGGAATACCTGGGATATACAGTATATATTTATATATCTGTGTGTGTGTGTGTGTGTGTGTGTGTGTGTGTGTGTGAAAAGGCACGCTATATTAAGTGTGCTCATAAAAATAGAGATGTGAGGAGGGAGTGTATGACAGTGTCAACATAAAAGCGGAGTTATGCTACAATGAATGAATGAAAAAAATAATTGATAGAAATGGTAACAAGTACAACAACTATCATGGCCATCACTGTGATCACTGTACAGCCATTTCTTGCCCCACAGAGTTAGCTTAGTGGATTAACACATAGGAGTGGCCCATTACTTAGTATTTTATTTGTACACCTAAACACATATCAGACATATCAGTGGTAGACTTATTGTGGCACATTCATGTAATGATAGATAACATTTATTAATTAATTCATTCAACCTTGGATTTAAATCTTGTTTAAAATCTAATTCAGTGATGTCAAAAGTACTCTTAAATCTGAATAAATGCACAAACATGATTAACATGATTGTTTTAAAGTTAAAAACAATTGCATTTAAGAGTAGAGTATTTTAAAATCATGGTTTTAAATTAACTTACAGGTACAATTGTGTTAAGTTTTAATGTATGTATGTTTAAAAATTTGCAAAGTGTGTGCAGCACAAAAACTAAAAGCAGTTTTCCCCAATTCTGTGTTGACACATGGGACTTCTAGAATTAGCCAATCACTTGAACAGGTCATATGATGACTATGAGACCAGTTTAATAAGGAAGTTTTGTATGAATAGAAACTAGTGCATGTCTTACTGCTAGAGATGCCCATCCAACCCTCTCATATATGATGCAATGATGAGTAGAATAACTGTCACCAGTAATGAATCTTAGGGTGGAGCTTTAAACTGAATCTAGGGAGATTATAATCAGATGGTGTATTTTTTATTGCTTGTCCCCACTGCTATTGTAATTGCTTTATTTTCCCCAAATGAAGACCACACTTCCCATAAATGCTGTCATTTCCAAATGCAAATAGATTGCACTCCTAATGCCCCTTTATCTTAGCTATTAAGATCCATTGTTTAAATGTCATTAAAATGATGTAGTGCTTATTGTTGACACTTAAATGCCACATGTGTTCTGCATTTAACCCGTGTGCGTTGCCAAATATAAGATTGCAACATAGTTGTTCCCAAATATAAACACATTGAGAATGTTAGTTTATGCTGTTTATCCAGGGCATGTCTGTTTATGTCTTTCACCCATGCCCTGCTACCCTTAGCCACTCCTAAACATTTCTTCGCACAGCATGCCTCTTCCCTCTCTCTCAATAAAAAATAAATGTGGAAGAGGAGAGAGGTATCAGTTTACCTCAGGCTGCTTACCTACATGGTTCCTGCGAGTGAGAAGAGCAGGCCTTATTAATACGGAAAAACACTGTATTGCTTCCTTTTGTTATACCGTATGTATGCACCAGCGCCAAATACCAATATCTTTTATCAAGTGATGCAAAGTGCTCTGAATATATTCCCCTGACTGTTTGACTTTCCAGAGTCAGAACTTCACAAACCCTTATTGTGTGAAGTTAATTTATACGTTGAAAAGAATTTAGTGAGTATAGTTGTTTCTCAAACTGTGGCACTTCGGCAAATGTATGACTTTTTACATTTAAATGATAGCACAGGCGGACATGGACAAGTTGCAGTCAGTGTGTTAAAGAAGCACTTTGTCAGACTTTATGCACCTTTTTGTACATTGTTTCGTTTCACTTGTCAAATCCTGTGAATCAAAAGTCCAGAAAATAGTAAACTATGTCCATCACATTTACCTCACGCCCAACCAGATCCCTTTTTTGTTCCAACAAACAGCTAAAAGCCCAAAGATATTTAATTTTCAATCTTAAGGCACAATCTGAAATATTAGAATCAGAGATAATCAGAGAATTGACTATCAGCATTGTTGGCAGTCTACTGTCTGTCACTCAGCTAATCCTTTCAGAACTATTTCCCACTCCTGGTCTCAACCGGAGTTTCATTTTCAATAGCAGCCAGCAATAAGGAGGGCAAGGTTCAGAGCTCCTACAGCTTTTACAAGCGTTGTGTGAGAGAGAAGTCCTGGTGAGAGCAATAAAAAATTGGAGCTAAAGAGACTTATGAAAGTGAAAACGAGTTTCTCTGATTTTCTGCACCTTGTTTCCTCCTCTTTTCCCCACAACTACAGAATGAGGGCTCATTAGAGAAATTCATGGAGGAAGACTTAGGAGAGAGGGTGCAGCTCATCAGGGAGAGGGTGACTTATAGAAGAGGAGAGTCTTCTCTTTGCCTTTTCAGCTCAGAGAGCGAAGAAGTGAAAAAGTTGACTGAACACAAATTAGAAGTAGGAGAAAGCAGACAGACCGACCTTTTGGAAAAGTTGTATTTTATCTGGGGAAAGTCGACCAAGCATGGTTGCACTTTTTGACAAATGTTCTGCTTTACATTCATAGAGGATCACATTTCCACACAGCAGGGAGACAGATGTACACTGGTGGCCACTGGAGCAGTTTGTGGTGTAGTGCTTTGCTCAAGGGCATCTCAGTAGTGTATATATATATAAAGGTAGTTGTCTCTTTATTTTGTCTCTCTTGGCCTGTGGCGTTTCAAGTTTTCTGGCGTCGCTCAGTGACAAAAACTCAATCATATTGACTGGCAGTGTGCTGTGTTCCTCCACAGTGTCTGGATTGGATGTAATTCCCTTGCTGATTCTAAAAGGGCTAACTGAAGGACTGAATCATATTCATATAGCGGAATAGCAATCAACAAAGAATGCTCATTGCAGCTTCAGAAATGGAATGATGTGGGTTTGGCTTGGTGCTGGACTTTGTGGCATGTAGTGTTTGAAGAAGGCAAGTTGATGAGTAGAGCAAACAATAAAAAAATTGAAGCTGGTTTCTTTTCTTCTTCACCGCCTCTTTTCTTCCCTCCCATCCTTTCCTGTTCTTCGTTATCGGTGAGTCGTAACCTTCATTTTATCTCTTTCCTCCACAGTCTGCTGTATTCGTTACTCTGTTATTATGTAGTTTATGTGCTTATATACTTTTTGTCCACACACATGGGTTGAGTTAAAAGGAATACTTTTACGCATTTTCTTAAATTTAAGTGACAAGGAAAAATATCATCGAATCGCACCATTGGCTGAAAACAGGCAGCACATTATGCTATTAGCTGATTCTAATGCTGAGACTTAAAGAGTAGTTTTTAATTAATCAGCACATGTTTGGGTTGTGGGTGTTGCTCTATTCATTTGCTGGTTTCACACTGGTGACACTGTCATTGATATGTGTGTGAGTGAGGTGTAAGTGGTGGACATGTGCTATATTGTCTGTAATTGTATGTAATTGGAAGCTGTGTTTATCCTACTGGTTTCCTGCTCCCTCCTGGTGCTTGGTGCTAACAGTAGTCCCTTGGGTTTCATTGTGTGTTCTGTGCTTCATTTGCCATTAGGATTGGTCTCTTGACTCCTAAACAATGAGGTATTCACATACCTAAAGCTGCAGCATGAAAAAGATTCAGTCCCCACTAGGGTTCAAAATCAGTCCTCTTTTTTGCGTACTGCCCCACAGATATTGTGTCTGCTCCAGAGTATTAAAAACTGTTGGGTACAAAACATTGGCACCAAATGCTTCATCCAATTCTCTGTTTTGTTACTTCAATTCAATTTTGAAATGTTTGGCTTTTTCAAGGTACTTGAAACGTGTTTTTATTTTTCTACCAAAGTTATGCCCTCACCTCACCCTCTCCTATGCTGGCTGCTGAAAACATTAAAAAACAAAAGGCCCTCTTTAAAATCACTGTTTGGTTTGTCAGTTCTGGGCTATGGTAGAAACATGGCAGCACAACATGGCTCAATAAAGAAGGGCCTGCTCCCTCTGTAGATATAAACGGTTCATTCTAAAGTAATGAAAAAACAACAGTTATTGGTTTCAGGTGATCTTTACACTAATGAAAACATAATTATGAATATTATATTCCATATCTGCCAATCGATCAGCCTAAATAGTACAGACTGGACTTTTTTGGATCTTTGCCTGTTCTTTTCCATTTTGACATCCTTTGGTTAAAAGTTATAAGTTGTGATTATCAGAATTATCAAATTATACCTGTCTCCTCTTTAAGAAGTCCACAGATAGCTTAAATGTGTTTCTTTAAGATAAAGCATTTATTTGCACTTGATCTTGACCTGTCTTCCTTTTTAATGTCACACATTTGGAGCACTGTTTGTGACAACAGATACATGTCTCTGCCTTTTGGAGTCAACAGTTAGATATATGGCAGAGTACATAGTTTAGATAGCAGTGCTTCTGTCATAGTTTAAAAAGCTTGGTTCAAGTATTTATTTTATTCTCGTTTTCCCCACAGTTTAACGTCCGCCAGCCAGTGAACAAGCCATGCTTATCGGATTCCCTCATGGCCGTGCCACTATGACCATCACCCTCCTCCGGTCCCAGCTGATGTTTGTTCTGGCCCTGGCTGTGCTTCTCTGCCCCTTGGGCCGAGTGATAGCACAGGGGGACAGTGAGACACAGTCCCCAACCCAGGTGCTCCAGGACCTGCTGGCCCGCCATGGAGACAACAACACTATCTCGGTACCCCAGCTTCGTGCCCTGTTGGCGCTCCTTAGCAAGGGTCAGGGTGAAGGTGACGGCGAGAGCAGCAAAGGGTCGACGATGACTACAGCTACACCTCAAAAATCCAACAGCTCCAAGGTGAGAACAATAACGTTTTCTTATCTTGTGTTGGCTCTTTGAGTTGATAGGGTTCTCCATTGTGGTTTTTATAACAGTTGCCAATTAGATATATGCACATGTAGCAACCGCATTTTGCTATGACCTTTTAATAAGGTTATGTTTGTGCTACATGTGTTATTATTATGATACAAAATAATATAAGTTACTGTAGACTTGATGCACAGCTACTGTAATGTTACATAAAAGATGTAGAGGATTTGGGAAACTCTGAAAGGATCATATACTGTATTTTGCAGTCACCACTGTGAAAAATGTAAGTCATTTACCAGAAATCCCAACATCCTTCATTAGAGTCCAGTTGGGAACCTATTCATTGAATGCCCTTCCCCATCCCTCATTTCCTATCAATGAAGTTGACGTCTTGTCTTAAATGTCTTGTTTTTCCTAACCAGCAGTCCAAACCCAGAAATTATATACACTATCATAAGATAAAAAGGCACCACATTATTACATTTGAAAACCAGCAATCACTTGAGCAAATCCACAATGATAAATTGATGAGTCAGTTGAAAGAAAATTCGCCACCAACTATTTTGATAATCAATTTATTGTTTCAGTCATTTTTCAAGCAAAAATGTCAAACATTTGCTGGTTCCAGCCTCTCTAAATGAAAGGATTTGTTTATTTTCTTTGTATTTTATGATAGAAAATTAAGAGTCTTTGGGTTTTATACAGTTTGTTGGACAAAAGAAGCAATTGGAACACATTTTCAGAAACTTCTGATTTATTCATTAATTGTAAAAAACAATGCAGATAATCCTCAGTTGCAGGCCTATACTTAAGTGGATCAAAGAGGACTTACACTAAAAATGGGTGTTGCTACTGTTACAATTGGCTCCTTCAGCAAGAACAAACAAGGGAGGTTCATACGCTAGTTCAACAATGGCACATAATGAGTGTGTCTAATAACTTGTCAGTGAGCTGTTAAGTGTTGCATCTGTGCAAACTGTATGTGCTAACATTACCAACCAAAGAAATCAAGCATGAGTGCCAAGCGGCTCCCTTTCTACCAGCAACACAATTATGTAGGAGTGGTGTTGTGGTCTCCCTGTAGTCTCGCCTCAGTCCTTTTGAGGAGGTTCACATCAGCGGTAGCAATGCCTCTGGCAGAGCCTCAGACACTCCAAAGGGTAAATCCAGCTTTAGTCCTGTCTGGAAGAAGCAGGAGCCACTGGTGCCACATAGCTGAAATATTTAGCATATTTCCCATGCTTAGTGTTGTGGATGATTGACTCACCTGCTGATCTGCTTTAGACTAGATTTAGCCTGAGTAATGGTGACGAAGTTATCAACACTAACAACCACGTGAGAAATTACACTAACAAGAGATTCTGGTTAGACGAACTTCAGACACGCAACGTAGCATTTTGCCTTGTTTGATATAGTAATAGAAACAGGCTTGTCTTGTTAATGCGTGTGACTCTGAGAACAAAAGTAAAGCTGCAACCCTTCGTCAATAACTGTCACTGCTCTCTCTCTCTCAATCTCAAGCAATTTTGTCCCAACCCAATTAAGTCTAAGTCTAATTAAATCTCTTTCCCATATCCGCTTTTCTTAAAGCCAATGTGTGGAATGTGTGGCAACCTTTTGTGTTTTTGGTTACAACTGAGAACATTCTGACCTGTCACTGAGTATACACCGATCAGCCACAACATTAAAACCACTGACAAGTGGCGTGGACAACATTGATCATCTCATCACAATGCGATGTTCTGCTGGAAAACCTTGGGTCCTGGCATTCATGTGAACACTGTTGTGGACCAAGTACACCCTCATCACAACAACACTACCCCATGGCAGTGGCCCCCCAGCAGGACAGTGTGCTCAGGAACAGCTCGAGGAACACAATAAAGGGCCCAAGGTGTTGACCGGGCCTCCAAATTCCCCAGATCCCAATCTGATCGAGCATCTGTAAGACGTGCTGGAGCAGGTCTGATCCATGGAGGCCCCACCCCCCAACATACAGGACCCAGAGGATCCACTATAAAACACCCTGGTGCCAGGCACCACAGGACACCTTCAGATGTCTTAAGTCCATGTCTTGACAGGTCAGAGCTGTTTTGGCTGCACAGGGGGAACTTTCACCTTCTATTAGGCAGGTGGTCATAATGTTATGCCTGATCGGTGTACATCCTAGCCAATTTAGTTGCTTAACATGAAATTGTTACTTCATTGAATGCCCTTCCCCATCCCTCATTTCCTATCAATGAAGTTGACGTCTTGTCTTAAATGTCTTGTTTTTCCTAACCAGCAGTCCAAACCCAGAAATTATATACACTATCATAAGATAAAAAGGCACCACATTATTACATTTGAAAACCAGCAATCACTTGAGCAAATCCACAATGATAAATGGATGAGTCAGTTGAAAGAAAATTCGCCACCAACTATTTTGATAATCAATTTATTGTTTCAGTCATTTTTCAAGCAAAAATGTCAAACATTTGCTGTTTCCAGCCTCTCTAAATGAAAGGATTTGTTTCTTTTCTTTGTATTTTATGATAGAAAATTAAGAGTCTTTGGGTTTTATACAGTTTGTTGGACAAAAGAAGCAATTGGAACACATTTTCAGAAACTTCTGATTTATTCATTAATTGTAAAAAACAATGCAGATAATCCTCAGTTGCAGGCCTATACTTAAGTGGATCAAAGAGGACTTACATTAAAAATGGGTGTTGCTACTGTTACAATTGGCTCCTTCAGCAAGAACAAACAAGGGAGGTTCATACGCTAGTTCAACAATGGCACATAATGAGTGTGTTTAATAACTTGTCAGTGAGCTGTTAAGTGTTAAAACAACCATTACCAACCAAAGAAATCAAGCATGAGTGCCAAGTGACTCCCTTTGTTTTGTTATTGTTACTTCATTGGCCAACTGACTGACGGGTATATTTTAATTTCCAGTGCTTGCCTGCAGACACGCTGGCTATTTACAGCATCAGTGAGCAGTCACGGCTGGATGGGCAGGGCTTACAGGAGCTGTGCCCAACCATGCTGCAGCAGTTGGATGCCGGCACCTGCAAGGCGCAAAATAAGGAGGAGCATAGCGGTGACCTTACCCCCAGGCCCTCAGATGCTGAAGGTGAGCACTGACTTGTTACGGATCAATTATATAAACTGTTAGCTGTCCATTTGTGGTTACAATGAATGATAAGCGGTAGACGATGAGTGAGATGAGTATGAGTGATGATGAATAATCTTCAAATTTCCCTTTAATGAACCTCAGGTTTCATTCTATTTTGAATTTAAAGGATAAGTCAGGTGATGGTTAAATCTAACTATCAAAATCATTGAGCCATGCCGTTGCACTGGATGTTTTTGTACAATGAATTTGGCCACTGTAGTAATTCAGTGTTTGGTTCCTTCCAACCTAATAATTGTGGTTATTTAGTTAGTTATAGAAGGTTGAACTACAATAACACAAATGTTGAACATCACCAGCCTTATCATTTACCTCTACCTATTGTGTATGTATTGTTTTGTGCATGTTGGTCAAACCTTGCAGTTGGCTCTTTCAGTTTATCTTTTACAGCTTTTTTATCTGCCTTTATTTTACTGAGTGTAAACATCATCATCTCTGTCAATGACTGTGCTCTGTTGTTGTTTTTTTTTACAACCCTGTTTCCAGTAAAAATATAACCGATAAAAAACCCAATGCATTGAGACCTCGACTAACCACGTTTCTTCATCAGATCTGAGATCCCAGTGTGTGTTTTGTTGCCTAGAGATATTGATATCGTGATGTCCTCAAAGGAGATGAAAGCCAAAATAAGCACGCACAGTTAGCCAAGGCTCAGATTGCATTTCTCAGTTTGGCTTAAAAACCCACAGATCCATTAGACTTCTCACTTGCCACAGTCAGCATAACCACATCTCATCCAGGTACAGACAGTCAGACAGGGAAAGCATCAAAGCTACAAACTCCTCTCTTTTCCTTGGCTGCTGACCCACTGTAGGTCCATACAGGCTGTAGACTGTACACATCCACGAGGATGTCCTTGAGAGCCCTGGAAGTCATTTTGGCTTCTGCATGCAATCTGAAGTACTCAGAAATGCGGAGTGCAACGTAGGCTGATGATTAAAAAAGTTTTTGAGTCCTTGCTGAATGAAGCTAAATTGGCATGGGAATGAGTGGCTGGTATAAAAAGCTAGCTAATGACAGACTTGAAGAATTTGGTCAACTTGTGTGATGTTCTGCCCTCAAGTCTGCAGCAGAACTCATGCCTGAAGGCAGCATCGCTTTTTCATAATGCTTTCATAGTTTCAGCTAAAAGGGAAATGACAGCTGTCATTATCACATTGTGCTGTAGCCTTCCTGAGCCAGCTCACAAATTCCAGTTCACACCTTTAACCCAATTTAACTCACCCTTGGCAAGTAGAGGAGGGATGGTTTAGTGGCCTCTAGCTCTATCTCTCCCTCTCCACTGACAAATTTGTTTTCCCTTATCATCCACTCATATGGCCTCCACTCGCCTCACACTTGCCCCTGTAGGCAGCTTATTTTGGCTTGAGAGCTGTTTTTCTTTGCCTAGGCTGTGGAGATCTGCCAGCAGCAGGGAGGCAGATGCCATGGAAATTCATCTCTACCGCTGATTTTTTTTTTCATTGTCTAATTTTCATGCCATTCAGCTTTTTTCACAGAGCGAATGGCTCTATTTGGATCAAATAAACATCATAAATATCAAAACACATCACTAGGCATAGTGAAGTCACACGTATTCCTCCCCTAACCAGAGCCTTTTTTTTCTTACCAGTTTTACAAACATTCATGCTAATAGTAGTATTTTCTCAAGTTTTCTACTTGTAACCTTGTTGACTTGCCTAAAAGCTGACTTAAAGTAGTTACAGACAACTCCCTCCCCATAGTGTTTCCAAGTTGTATTGTTGATTTTGCTGTTGCAAAGACAACAATTGCTTTTCTTTCCTCAGATTAGTAAATGTCAATGTCTCTGGACAAAATGTGAGTTTTTTTTTATTTGTTTAGTCAATAATTGAGATATAGATTGAAATGGTGCCAGGTTGCCAGCCTGACTGGGCCATTAGTCAGCCTTCATTCTCCCGGATGATTTCGTGCCCGGTGGCAGACAAAATTGCGTGCTTAAAGAAAGTTTAGAGGGAACCATTTAACCATCATAATTGTTTGTTAAAGCAAAAAACTTGACTATTGCCAGTCTAAGATGGGTTTTGATGCTTGTCAGCAGCATTGTGACCTTCAAAACCACTTTATACCAATTATACCTCTTTTGAAGAAAAGCGATGCCAGTTACCATCTTGAGGCCAATTTCCAATTTTGAAAAAAAAATGTTGCTTTGCATTCTTTGGGAGTTCTGTTCAGAAAGATTACAAATGTTGTCCTACATACCCCAATGTTCAGTGCGGGGCCTTGTTCTCTTCTGTCTCATCTGATTTATTAAGTTAAAGTAAAAAGCCCTTATCATCTAGTTTTAATTTCCTTCCTTAGTATTGAGAAATCTGTGTACATTTAACATTTCTTTCCCGAAAACTTGGTATAACGAACACAAAAACTGGCACAAAAACTTGAAACTAACATTATTTCTTTTCTACAGGTGACAGTTAGGATAGTGGTTCCCAAACTTCATGGCTTGTCAGCCTTAAAGCAAAATAAATCATTCATTAAAGGGGCACTATGTAGTTTTAGGGAAGACATTCAAACTCTGTTTGTTAAGGCATAAAAAATAATTCTATGAAGATCTTATTCACTGATTTAAAATTGTTATCCCCAAAACTACATAGTGCACCTTTTAAACACGTGACACAATCTGTCTGATTTGTGAGCTGTTCAACCAAGAAATTATATTCCCTTTCTAAATTGTTTCACTTGAATTGTTGTTTGAGGCTGGACAAGGTAAAATGATCCAGTATTTTTCAGTAAAATAGAATTATTTTCTATCTAGTTAATCATCTATTCTCAAATACTTGGCAGTTGCAGAACCGCTGAGTTAGGGTGCTTGTCCACTGCCTAAGAGTGTCTTCACGCAATGTTTTTTAATCAACAGAACTGAGCTTCACTGTATAAATCAAATTATTATATTATATCAACCGCTAGTAGATTTGTTGCATCAAAAGGCAGGTAAATATCATTTTATTTGCTTGCATTTCCAGACATATAAAATGTGAGATCAGTATTTGATTTCCAACATGATTTAAAGTAATTGCATTGCATACATTGATAACATCATGATTGTACTGAAAAGAGAAATTGTCTGATTGATGATATAGAGCTTGAGCTGCATTACCACACATCACATTATGCAGTGTGTTTTTAATGTTACACCCTCCTCTTCTATCCAATCCTCCCATCACTCGAACTGCCAGTGTGGGGATTTTCTTTCCTGAGTGTGACAGTGATCAATGCCTTCTCCCTCACTGGAGTCTTCATCGTGCCTCTCATGAAGACTCGCTATATGAAGTACGTGCTGGTCTTTTTCGTCGCTCTTGCCATTGGCACGCTGTACTCCACTGCCATCCTGCAGCTCCTGCCAGAGGTTTGCCATCCATCCATCCATTCTTCTGTCCACACTTTTTTATCTTTACGTTTTATTTTTTTCACATGGAAGAAACTTTTTTTGCTTTTCAAAAACACAAACACCAAATGCTCTTAAGTTCACTGGCTGTTTGCAAACCTAGTGCACCTTTGGTCAAGTGCTCCTTTGTCTGTGCTCTGGTTTCCTTCCTTCCTGTCTTTGTTTTCTTGGGTTCACTCTGGATGGCTTGTTGGTTTTACTCTGCCCTCACTGCATCACCGGTCATCTGGGGGTGACTTTTTATATTTGTTACCACTGTGTGTTTGTATCTGTCTGCACCTTCCCTTGCATTGAAATCTAGGCCAGCTACAGTACATGGCTTTTCTTGGATAGATGGTTCAGCTCTCTCGTCAACACTGCAGCATGTAGAACTGCGAAACAAACTTGATATCAGTGTTTCACTCACTCTGTCTTTTTGCTTTGAGAATCATAAAATTCAGTTTGTGTAAAACAATACTGGAGAAATGGAGCACGACATCCTTTAAGCGACCCTCAAATTGAAATGTGACCCCTTGTTAGCAGTGCTTCTTCTGCTAATGTCGGGCTATTTAAAGTTCATTTGCCCCCTTTTGTGTCTGCAGTGATGGCTTGTATGTACCCTGAGGCTAGGACAGTGGTAGAAATATACCTGAGTGGACAAGGACAAAGTACGTGTGTGTGTGTGTGTCTGTGCACAAGGTTTCCTGTAATTTTACCTTAATTACCTCATCTTCTCGATCAGAATAAACGCATGGGGATTCGAGGACTGCTTCAAAGGACAAAACAACTACTGTCTTCAAAATGCAAATGAAAGGTGGTGTTACTTCTGTTGATCTGTTTACAATGGACAAATGACCCTGTTGTCTCTGGGAAGACTTGCAAGTATCTTTGAAATCTCTTTTTTTTTCCCTCCTCAGGTTGATTTCATTAAATTCTTCCTGTCTTTCAGGGTTCTAACTGGGTTGGTGTTCTCTAATTATTTTATGCCCTTACCCTGGTGATTAATCTGCTAAAATTCGTCCTCAACTAACTACCTCCCTCTCTTTTTCTTCTCACCTTCCCCCTTCTTTTTCTTCTGCCTCCCCTCCATTGATCAGTGTGGGGTTATGGGATCCTGTGTGTGACACTGATCTCTCTGTGTTCGCTGGTCGGGGCCTGCGTGGTGCCCTTCATGAAGAAAACCTTTTACAAGCGACTGCTGCTCTACTTCATAGCCCTGGCCATTGGCACGCTCTACTCCAACGCCCTGTTTCAGCTCATCCCAGAGGTAGTGTTGATGCTACTGTGACTCACTTAGCTGCGGCTCCTTCACCTCAGTGCAGGGTTGCTATGTAGAGTCGGGAAAGAGCATTGACTATGAATTTCACGTAGAATATTCCATAGAATATTTAATTTAATTGTCACAATACCTCCATCCCATTTTATCATTCCATGCCAACTCTTATTTCACTTAATGTAAATATTACAGTAAATAGGATGAGTAGTTGTTGAGTATGATATTAATCGGCAGTCATCTTGCCCAGCCACCATCCTGGATTCACCAACGCACAAAATGTTCACCATAACTCAGGGCGTTTGTTTAAAAAAGAGATGTTTACATTTTGAAATGTCCTTCTCTCCTTCGAGAAATTAAAATTAATTAATATTTATTGTTGAAATAAGTAAAGTATCTTTGGTAATATAAAATACTAGCTAAAAGTGATGGTGCCTTCATGAAGGTTATAGTTTTCAGTTTTCATTTATATAAATACGGTGGAAAAAAATAATAAAAACACCTGTCCATATAATGCAGTATAATTCAAATGTGTGTCCCAGATTTATCATGAAGTTGAATCAACGCCTTTCTAAAACAGTTTAAACAAAACTGAATAACTTGACGGGACGGCAGGATTTTTGCCAGCAAGGTTATAATACACTGCATTAGTTTTAGCTCAGTGTACATTTTCGAGATGATGAAAGATAATGATACATAATAGATTAACTAGACAAAATACCTGGCAAATCAAAGTAACTTTATCAGAATAATGCATGAATCTAAACACTGTAAAACTCCATAAAGAAGCTCAGTAGTACTATTCGCAGCATTGCATGTAGTATTGATAACAACCAGATTAATTAAAGGGATAGTTTTAGAAACACTGAAGCAACATCTCAGTCAGAACACAAATAAACATCATCATGTTGCCCAATCGTACCACTCATAGGATTTCTTGGACTAAACAATCAGTTGATTGAATTCCAGCTGTTGATGAATGCCACAATCCAAAGGGATGTCCTTTAATCTAGTGCTTATAAAGGAGTAAAGCATACTGTAATTCTGGAAGGACTGCCCATCTCCAACAATAGCTAGAACAGAAATGTTCCATTCATCAGCCACAATGAATACTTCATTTTAAACCCAGAGAATAGAGACACGAGTCCAATTAGAAACACTTTTTTTTTAAATGTAAAAAAATAAATTAATAGAAACACTGACTATATCTAAATGCACGTAAGAGATATGTAGCAGTAAGTGTCTCTGAAGTCTTTGTATACCCTTAAATATGGCTATAATCCAAAGTCTACAGAAGTATTTGGCTGTAAAACTTGCCTCATTAATTCATTCAGGTTTCTCATTTACACAAAGTTTTATAAGTCAGGTTACTGAAGGAAGCCTAAATGTATGTCAACACACTAAGGTTCAAAGTCAGAGTGGCACAACCCACAACCATGAGCAATTTTCCATTACATTTCCAAATGCTGTCTAGACAGTGCCCACACCCATCATGGCCCGATTTACAGCTGAATTTGCCAAACTGGGCTAAATGAGTAATAATAAAAAATACATTTGTTTACCTCAGAGCTGAAGTGGTTTGATTTATGAGCAGTTTGTGTCTACTGAAAGGGAAGATGACTGCTTACATAATTCAACCTGTCTTACAGATCAGATGCCCCTTTGAAATATCTTTGCAATATCTTAAAAGCTCAAGTTCATGTAATTGTTCACATGTTCATATCACGATGGACAAAAGTAGATCCATCCAAAGACATGTAGCAATGTGAAGTTCATCACAGAGATAAAAGCAGCTGGCTCTGACTGCGACCATAAAAGGAAAATGTTTTTTCCCCGTTTGCCAGATACAAACTCCATTCTCATCTTCAGACAGGTGACTACACAGCATAGACTCACTCATAGTTCCACACAAGAGATTCACCAACCAATAATTGTTCACTCTCAAACCCCTGCTAGATCATACTCATCATATGTGACAGTTATTTCAAACAACTCCTCATTTCAAAGATATGCACAGTGAGTGAGGTCAGGCAGTAATGATGTCACAACAGCTACTATGGATATTTATCACAAGCTAACATCATCTTCTCTCCTGCATGGTAGGCCTTTGGTTTTGACCCCATGGTGGATTTGTACGTGTCCAAGTCTGCGGTGGTTTTCGGAGGCTTTTACCTCTTCTTCTTCACTGAAAAGGTCCTCAGAGTGCTTCTCAAACAGAAACAGGGTGTGAGTACCAAGCAAGACTGATGTGAAATTCCCTTTTTATATTGTTTGTTTGTTATATAATGGTGGTGGGATATTGAGATATTATTACTGTTTAAATCTAAGTTGTCAAAGCAGGGGGCAGCTTAAGACCAAAGGAGCCAAAAAGTCAGTGATCAAACCCAAATGTATGTGTCTCAAAAACTCTATAATATGAGAAGGCAACATACTCGAAAGTCTTGAAAAAATCAGACATGCTGATGGACTGTGACAGAAGAAATAAAGAGGTGTAGCACTGAATCAACAGCTATGAAACAGTCTCAACAAAACAGTTTTTGGGTTAGGGTTGGGTTAGGGTTAGGCTGGTATATATGGAGAGTTACAATTATCCAAGGTCAGTCCAAAGCAAAGGAGAAAGTAGTTTGGTTTCTTGATTTTTCCATCATCTTTCCCCTGTAATCACGAAGAGATGGGATAAAATCAAACTCTAAACTCACTAGTTTGTCAGATCATGGAGAAGTTAAGTGATAGAAGACTGATTTGAATTGGTTCTTGAGGAAACTGTGTCAAAGCAGGAAGCAGAAAAAGATTTTGATGAGAATATCTTTCAGATATCAGTATATGTCATGAATATTGTAAATATGCACAAGAATCACACATAAAGTAAAGACAAGTCAGTGTTTAAAACAGATGTTTCTTGCAATGAACAGTTTTCCACTGATCTGTATCACATCAGACAAAACTCCTCCTAGATGTAAAATAAAACCTTCAGTATCTCATTTTTAATTACTTTTAATTGCATTTTGCTTGGAATAGTTGGGACAACAGAGTTATAAAACTTTTCTTAATGATCAGTTAATAACAATATAACTCTTCCCAATCAATAAATGATATGCTAAATTATCACTAACCTTAATTGTGCTCCTTTGTCTCATTACCAATTTATGAGAATGCAACACAGTTAACCTGTTAAAAAATATATAATAGAAGAGATTTCATTGAGCACTCATTGAACCTTTAAGAGAGTCATAGTTGAGTGTGATGGACTGATCGTCATGTGATCTGATTAGTTGGCATATGTTGGTGTTGACTGTGAACGGTGTAGCTGTAGCTTGGGTTTGGCTCTTGGCCACTTGGCAACTGCTCCTTCCCTGGTTATTTGCTGATGTTCAGTAGTTATGTATGTGGCAGCTGTTTTAACAGTTTACCTCTGAAATACACACCTATAGGTCAGTTTAGTAAACACACAGCCCTGTTCCAAATTGCAGGTTTTCCTCTAAACTAAAACAAAAAAAAGGTCTAAAATCAAATTCTAAAACCAAATGATGAGCTGCTGAAGTTCATATGCTTCCTAGTGCTGCTGGTTTAGTTCTCAAAAAGCATCAGGACAGGTAGGGGGATTATTGTGGGACAGTTGCTCCACCGTGTGGGTGCTGTGCCTGGAGCCATATGGTCCAGCCAACCTAATTAACAGCCAACACTTTGACCTGCTGATCCAATTACAGGAGCACTTTGACCTAAATTGGTACCTGCGGTGCTGCTGACAGGTTTTTCTGGTCAAAAAAGCCCATCATTTTTAAATTGTTTTGGAGGGCGGGGTGTTATTTTGTCTACTAGAATATCAGTGTAAAGACTGAATTTGTTCTGATTCCAGGAGTGTAGTTTCCAACTGACCCTTAGCTGTCCTTGCAAACTTTAATGAAATGTCAGAGAATCGTACGAGTTTTTGTAGCAAGAAGTAAGCCTTGGAATAAATGCTGCCTGAAAGGCTCTGTTCAGGGCGATAAAATTCCTAAGGAGCGAAAGTTCAACCAAATATTTCTGCCTGGGCTCTGCAGTTCTGATTGAATCATTCTAGTGAAGTTTTGTGAGATTGGTTACATTTACACACATATTCTTAAATGTCAAATTGAGCCTCTCTGTTATTCTCTAATTAACTGATCAAACTTCGTGGTTATTATGTTTGTCAAAATCTCGTCTTTATTGATCACAATATCTGTTTTCTCAGAGCCACGGTCACAGTCATTACCCCGGTGTAGATCATTACTCAACAGCTGACGGGGATGTGGAGGAGGGGGAGAAGGAGAAGCTGCAGCAGAACGGAGAAGCCAGCAGTCTGGCTCTGGGCAAGGTGGACGCAGGGGAGGGTGAGCTCATGCTCAGTCCTGCACAGACACCACAGGTGAGGGTGGAGGCTGAGGAAGGAGGAGAATACATAAGAAGAAGTTATAAAGTGGTTTATCCATAGATTTTAGAATTATAACTGTCAGATGATGCACTGTTTTAATGTTTTTTCAGACAGTTGTTTACAACAGCCTCAAAGGTGTCACAAGATTATCAATTTGACAGAAAAGAAAACATTGTTCTCATTCTGAAATTTAGAAAAAAATTTAAATTATTTTTATCATAACTTTTTTGTTAAGAAGCTTACTTATAGTTTTACCACTTCAATCCACATGTGTCCCTCACTCTGTTCCTCCCAGGACTCCCAGAGCCCAGACAGCGCCGGGCGGTCCGGCAGCAGTGGCGGGGGCTGCTATTGGCTGAAGGGGACGTCCTACTCTGACATCGGCACGCTGGCCTGGATGATCACGTTGAGCGATGGCCTGCACAACTTCATCGACGGCTTGGCCATCGGCGCATCCTTCACGGCCTCCGTCTTCCAGGGCATCAGCACCTCCGTGGCCATCCTGTGTGAGGAGTTCCCCCACGAGCTGGGTGAGTTGGGATGGGGTTTTGAGCCACCAGATATTTCACTAATGCCATGTTGCCTGTTTGAACCTCTTACCAGGCTGCAAGTCTCACCTGAAGTCAATCTTCTTAATCATTCAAGTTACTTTCATAGTGTGTTTTTAGTTTGAGAAATTGGTCTTCTTCTGCTTCTGTTGCATCCAGACAACTCTTCATCGTCTCTTTTTGTCGTTCTCGTTCTCTTTCTGTTACCAGGAGACTTTGTGATCCTGCTGAACGCTGGCATGAGCATACAGCAGGCACTTTTCTTTAATTTCCTGTCAGCTTGCTGCTGTTACCTCGGCATGGGCTTTGGCATCCTGGCGGGCAACAGCTTCTCCCCCAACTGGATCTTTGCCCTGGCAGGGGGAATGTTCCTCTACATCGCTTTGGCAGACATGGTCAGTGTTTGGCATAAAGGGATGAGGTCAACGCACATCCATGTGTTGTAAGAGTGGATATGTCCTTGTAAAGGACAGACTCCTTTTGAAGAGGATTTTACAAGAAGATCTTCAGTTTAATTTCAAACGATTGTAGATTGTAGTAGTAGAAGGTCATGATGATGATGTTTGATTATGTATATTTGGTTGAATATATTAAGAAGGAATATCTGTCACCATTTAGAAATGTAAGGTTTATTGCCAGCAGCAAATTGCAAATTTCCCTGTCTTTCAGGTTCCATCTGTGTACTTTTTACAGCAGGCTTTCTGTTAAAAACACACAGACAATGTCACTTCAGTAATATTTTCTTATATAACAAAGTCCCACCAGAGCCAGAGGACATGAAACCAGTATCACCATCATCGTCTGTGTGAAACTCCACATGACTAGTTATTTGACTTTGACATATAGATTCAGTGGTGAGCCCCTTCACTGTGAAGCAGAATATTGCTAAGACGGTGCATGCCTAATAACTTTTAATAATAATAACTGACGATGGGCTAGTACACGTTATCTGTATCTGTTCAACCAACTTTATTTTTGGGTGGGGCTTAAACTGGCAATGGGTCGGAGTAGGCGAAAGTTGTTCATTTAAGCCTGAAATTGATATAGATTAATTAAAGTTACTATATTCATTATTTATATGTATTGGAAATCTATTTATTCACAAGATTAAAAGAACTGGTTTACTATATTCACTAGGTTTTTTTTTATAACCCAGTGCCTCATTGGAATATGGTGTATGAAAGATGATAATAATTTTGAGTGTGTGTGTGTATACCACAGATTATAGTTGTTGGAAAAGCTTGAAAAAATGCTTTTATGTTGCATTTGACTATGGAAAAGGTGTAAACGCTGTGAATAATATTGAGTACAGTCCACAACAAAGGTTTCAAACAAAATTATTTAAATAATTGCAGCAAATAGCAGTTAATAAACCTTACTCTCTGTCTTTCGTGTCTCAGTTTCCAGAGATGAATGAGGTGAGTCGTGAAGAAGAGGACGCAGGCGGCAGCAGCTTCCTCCTTACCTTTGCCATCCAGAACGCCGGCCTGCTGACGGGCTTCTCCATCATGCTCCTCCTCACCACCTACTCTGGACAGATACAGCTGGGCTAGCACCAGACTCCTCTGGACCGACACCCAGCTGTATGACCAGTGTGAATTGAAACTGAGATCTCAGTCAGCTGGTTTGTGCTGGTGTAAACTGACCCCAAAAGGAGAACATTTTTTTTCTCTTTCTCGTCCTCCCATTGTCAGTTTGCAGGACCCTGGAGTTTTGGGAGTTTGGCTGTTGTGCGGCAGGTACGCACAGTCCTGTTGTCAAAAATATTTGAGTAGCCGTGGATGCGCAGTTCTCAGATGCAGTAGATCCCAGGCAGAAGGCGTGGCAGCCTTCTTTTTTAAGTTTTATTAAGCTTTTTCTTAGAGCTGCTCCCTCTAACAGTCTAGAAATATCAACAGAAGCAGCGTTCAGCCTTCAGAGACGAGTTAAAGAAGTGTGACTCCCTGCTGAACATGAACTGACGTGCAATACTCACCCAGTCGCTCAAACATTTCTCTATTTCCCAGACTACTGATCAGCCATTTTGACTCATTGCTCTTATTTTTTTTCTCCTCTCGTTCTTCCCTCAGTGAATGTTATTGAGCCTCAACTGTTTAGAGATTTAGTGGATACAGAGTATTTATATCACGTATCCTCTATGCCTGTAACCCTCCCTCAGGAGGTGGGAGAAGCACAATCGGGTAGCAGCAGCTGTATTATCGACATCATTGAGAAAACACCCCACTCCCCCTCCTCCCTTTTTTCATTCCATACCAAAAACAAATCGGACCTGAACTGGAACTATAATCAAGTGTCCACATCAAACCGACTTCCTGCTGGACTTTTGGTGTTTGTGTGTTGATGTTCTATATTTTTATACATGGAAAAACACAAAAATGATCAGACCAAATATGGGCCGACCATTGAGAACGGTGAAGGGCTACATGGTGGGGTTTGGAAAGGACACAGTTTTTTTTTCCCTTAGTAAGGATTCGAGTCTGCATCCTCGACATGCAGTTTGCAGTTAAAATGTACTTACTGATCCTGGGTCAGATGTGCAAAGTGCAGAATTTGATAATAGTGGCGTCATGCAGATCAGACGCATCAACACTCAGCATGCACATTGCTGCTTTTCTCCACATAGTTTACCATCTGTGCCCTTCATTAATATAGCATTCAAAAATTGTTCTCTTTAATGTCTTGAAAACAAAGTGCAAATCTCTGGTCTTCACACATCCCATAGACTGTTTTTCCCAGAATGATTTATTCTTTTACTGACACAGTAACAGTTTAAACAGCATACTGTAAACTGAATCATATAATCATGCACACTTTGCCTACCGGTGTGTGACCTTACCCATATCAATCACACATAATTAAATTAGATACTATGTCTACATGGGTTGTTATGAAGAAAACCTCTGAGTCACACCATATGGTCAAAAGTATGTGGACAGGCTTGGTTCCATTCTTATTTGCACTTTGGGGTTGTTGTTATTGTTCACGATGTTCCTCTGAAACCAAGAGGATAACTGATCAACACTTACTGCTGTCCTTGAGCTCTCTTGAAAGACTCTTCTTACCAGCTACATAACAAATATTGTCTGCTGCAAGATTTAATGAAGAAGATAAAAAGGTTGTTAACCAGTTTCCCAAGTTGCAGCCAAACTGGGGCCCAGGTTTCAATGAAGAATAATCTCAAGAGCTGTGACAATTATTTGATGAATCCAGAAGCGGCTCAACATTACATTTAACAGCTTCCATTTTGGTAAGGGATTAAATGTTTATGTAATGTTTTTGTAAGCAAAAAGTTGCTGGTTACAGCCTCTCAAATGACAAGATGTGAAACACTGATCCATAAGTGCAATGTTGGGTTTCCACGTACTTTTTACCACGTAGAGTAATTCAAATCTGAGGGGCACCAGTGAAAAACGGTTTATGATTTGTAATGTTGATTGTTTATCGGAGGGTTCAGGGGACCAGTTGTTTGTCATACTGTAATTTGACTGGTTTCACTTGAACAAAACTGTAGTATTGTTAAAGACGAAACAATTCATACTGTAACACAATCCTTTGTGCAACTGTGTATCTGTGAGTTCGGTGGGTCTCTGTTGATCCATATTTACTGAGATCTTACTGATATTCAGAGTGCGGCAGTGCACAGATTTTTCTCCATAAAATATATAGAATTCAACGCAGATAATGATCCATTACCAGAAGCATACTTTTTTGTAATTCTATATTACTGTAGAATAGAGCTGTAGTTTATTATTTATTAGAGATAGAAACAGGAAGCCATTATTGTCTGTCAAATTGTATTCTGTGGGTCTGCTATGAATAATGTGTTAATCCTGGATGGAGAGGGCAAGCCATTAAAACAGGTACCATAAGGTACAGTATTACTGCTGCTTGAAATGTAAGATGAAGATTATTTATTGTTGTTTGAGCCATAAATGTTTATTTCATGTTTACACCCAAGACAACATATTCAGTTGAGCTTTACACCACAAGCCATGAAAGCAGTCTCTATGTTTGTTTGTTTATCTTTGCTCAAGTATTTTATGTAGTATAAATGGGACACCTGCTGGAATACATAAACTCTTATTGCATTGCACATTTCAACTGTATGCCAGAAAATATAGTCTGGTATTCATGGTCAGTCGTGCTAATCTAAACGTGATGGTGTTAAGGTCAGACACAAACCAATAACTTCAGGAGCACACAAACAGCAAGAAGCTTTATTTGTGTAAAAAACTCTTACTTAAAAAAAAAACAAAAAAAAAAAACAATGATCGATTTTCTGGAGATTTAAATAATTTATGGATGTGCTTTCAGACTTTAATTGCATCATTCTGAAGAATATTGTACCTGATGTGGTTAATGAGAATCCTCATCTGCCTTCTCTCTGTATCATGGAAAGTTGTTTTTTTTTCTCCCTTTTTTTTATAAACATCTTTTTCCAAGAAAATCATGTGTCAGGAGTCATTTTTGAATGATATTGTTTGTTGATCATCCTACTTGTGCAGATTAGATGTTCATTGTATGCATTAGTTCAAATGAAGTGCTTATACCATAGTGGTCAGTTAACGGCAAGCTTAAATAGTCAGGATTTTTTTGTAGTTGTAGTAGTACTTTAATTATGACCCCACCATTTTACACATCTCAAGTTTTTTCTTTTTTTTCTTTCAAAAGTAGTCCACTTGTCTAACATTGCACTCGTATAACAATGTTGGACAATCCACAGTTCAATCAGGAGAGACGAAATTTGGGTGAACAATTATTTATTGAGGCATGCACAAGATGACATCAGTGTTATACCTCTATGTGCTTCACTCTGGTGCCCACAAGGGGACGGTAGAGACGGCCACATACAGTTTTTTTTTGGCTTTGTTTTATTATTGCGCATGCGTGATACTAAAATAACAAAGTACGTCACTTCCTGGCCCAACACAGGTGACTGGAAAGCGTTTGGAAACTGAAACTGTCGAAAGCCGTGACGACTTTGATGAAATGGCTTGAAAAGAGTCACAGACAGTCACGTTAAGAGGTGAGCAGAGTTATTAGCGTGTTCCGTGTGCAATTATTACAATACGAGCCACAAGAGGAGGGTTATAAAGTCACCGGCTGGTTAGCCACGTTACAAAAACGTTAGCCTCTCTCCATTCATTGACGTGCTGTCAGTTCTGTTAAACTTGGTAAATAGCAGACAGCTAGCAACTTATCTTACCGGTCTGTGTCGTTCTTCAGTCGGAAGTTAGCTTATTGAATACATCGAGTGGTAGCTATGGTGCTGTAGGGTTAGCTTTGTGGTTAACAGGTCAATACTTTTCATTGGCAGTGGTCATTTACGTTAATTTCACACGTTAACGTCAACTTAGCTAACTTAGGTAACTGATAATGTTGTAGCTGTAGTTTTACTAGCTGGTTCGCTGGTTAAGTGCTGATGTGAGCTATTTGACAGTAACTTAGCTGCCTTTTGCTTTTAAATGTCATCTGTCAGCAGGACGTAAAGGTTTTGAGAATTAGCCTGCGATAATAAGCTAATTTAGAGCTAAATCTTTGGCGATTAGAAGCGACTGCCGTTCATAAACTAAAACATAAATCTAAATGTTTCCATATTTTGATTAAATCCCCCCATTAATAGTTTTCTCAAACTGTCAATAGTGCATACACAGATAGTAAATACAACAGCTAACAGCTACACGTGTTCACCACAACAGCTGTTTCAACAATATATTTAATAGATGCTCCTTTTGCTGTGTTCACCATCCGTCGGTTTGTTTAACCTTTTAAAGACAAAAGCGAATACTACACCTAAAAAGGCAGTATTTTATCTAATAGCTACAGCATTGAATCAGATGTTTAGATTCTTCATGACTCGTCATTTTGTGCACATTTCTTGTGATCTAGATTCTAGATTATCGAAGAAGAAGTTAATAATGTATAGTTTATTCACACCTGGGGGTAAGTAAGGCTAAGACGTAGTGAGCAAAGAATATATATTTACCAAAATTGGGCTGATAAGTGTCTGGGATGATACTTATTGTGCATCCCTATTCATGTTGGAAGATTGAGTATTTCAGTACAGGCAAAGGCTAACAAATTCATAATTAATAAAGGATGATAAAGTGACTCGCACAGTTTTTGATACAAGGGAACAAGAAAGTAATGAGAGACAGTTCAACTTGATAGCCTTTTAGGTGAATGTGTTAAGAATTTAATCTTCAATAACTACATATATTTTTACAGTACAATACAGCATACTTCCTGGATATATAGCATACTTCATGGGTATTCAATTGAGAAACTGTTAAATTATTAATTGGATGGCAGTGTTTTTGGCTAACCTGATGAGCAGTATACCTTCAAAATCAAATCATACTCTGATATTAATGCAACAATCCTGTAAATTGAACAGGTAAAGCACTTGGGTATTAAACTGTGGATATACAGTAACATACCTACAAGTATGTGAAATGACAGATATACACAAGCAAAATATTATTTCTTTATTTTGGTTTGATAGAAAAAAAACTGAGGGTGAAGCCATGGCCTGTGCCCGAGTGCCTCTAGATGAGCAACAGGTGACTGAGCCTGGCCCGCTGGGGAAAGAGCACACACTGCCTGCACTGGTGAGTCATATCACCTCATTTTATACAGACATTGACTCAAAATGCTGTTAGAATCTAACCCTGTGCTTTCTGCTCCACGCCAGCACCCGGCCAGGAAGGAGGAGCGCTGTTTTGTGCCTTACAAGTCACCGCCAGAAGACGGCTCTCCTGCTGAGGTGGAGGAGTTTTTGGAACATGCCAAATTCATCACAGAGGACCTTGAGTGGCTGCTCGCACTGCCCCATGACAAGTTCTGGTGTCAGGTGATTGACTGCTGACATGTAAACATCTCTCTTTTTATTCACTTAGCCACAAAGGGGTGCAGCAGCTGGAAAACATGTAAAGTACACTGTTGAATGAGTGACAGCAGCTGAGATTTTTCTGTCTCTTAAATTTCCTCTCCCTCCTCTGCTGTGGGCTGTCTCCTCCATCAGGTGGTGTTTGATGAGTCTCTGCAGAGGTGCCTAGATTCATACCTGCATCACGCTCCTCGAGGCCTCGACCCTGCCACACTGCCCTCCTCCCCGTCAGTGGCCGAGATGCAGCGCTCTGTCCACAGGGCGGTCTTCTTGACCTTCCTCAGGATGGCCACCCATAAAGAGTCCAAGGTAAGAGCAGCACCCATATATGAACTCATGAGAGGGAATAATGACATAAACATCAGTAGAAATAGAGATTATAGTTTGATTAGTAAACTTGTGACAATTCTGTACGCTGCCATATTGAAGCTTTGTCATTCTATTTAACCTGTTTTCTTGTGTTTGCCTTGTGCTCCTCTTCCACAGGAGAACTTCATCACCCCGGCTGTGTTTGGAGAAATTATCTATGAGAACTTCCTGTTTGACATTCCAAAAATTCTGGATCTATGTGTGCTCTTTGGGAAGGGCAACAGCCAGCTGCTGCATAAGATGATAGGTGAGCTGTTTTTTTAAAGTTCATCTTAGAAAAACTTCCTGCATGAAGAATGTTTCCATTAGATTAAGATTTGTATTTGAGTTTTGTATTTTGAATCCATTTGTGAGTCTTTCTTAACTTTATTGTGATGTCTTTCTTCTTCCTTCAGAGAACATCTTTACACAGCAGCCATCTTACTACAGTGACCTGGATGAGACGGTGCCCACTGTGTTACAGGTTAGATAAAATATATTTTTAATTTATATGGAAAGCACAAAATTGTTTTTACTTCAAGACAACTCAGTTGCAAAAATAAAACCTTCTCACCTTTTTTTTCACTTTCTGTCACCTTCAGGTGTTTGACACAATCCTTGGTAAGTGTGGCCTCCACTGTGAAGGAGCCACAGCCATGGAGCCGATGAAGCTCGGCGGACACAAACAACCCACTGCCATGACCATGAGCCAGCAGGTCAGACAATCACATCTCTTATCATCACTGCATGTGGCACTTTAACTTTAACTACTACTTTAAGTTCTCTAATATAAACATCATACAGCACTTAAATGGCTGTTCTGGCATGAGAACATACAAATTCTCCTAAGATAATAATCTTATTTATCTGTATTAGAAGCATAGTTTGTTTGCAAGTGTTTGAATATAGTTGAATATAGCATTTGTATGTCTGATATTTGATTGAACTGAAATAAGTGGTTGTAGGTTACTTGTGCTGATGACAGATCAGACATATAGACTTCAGTTTTAACTGAAAAATTGTTGTTGAGGAAAATTGGACTGTTCAATGTTCAGTTTAATGGTTTACCAATGGGGACAGCAAGGCTTCATCAGAAGCAGCAGGTGTTTCATGGTAACAGCGGTAACTGGGATAAGACTTTAACCTGAGTATGACAGATTAGACATACAGAGAGTGACACTACTGCCACATGCTATTGATAATCTGTTTGCTTTTCTGTTTCAGGAACTTGTAGATCTTATTCTGTACCTGTGTGACTCCACCACCACCATCCATGCCTTCCTGGATATCTTCCCTGCCGCCTGCTCCAGCTTCCACTCCCACAGTTTCCTCAGCAGGTAGATGGATGGAGCACCCTGGTGGTTTCTCTGCTCATGGCGAGCCACACCTTTGCAAAAGTTTTCACGATCATTTTGTTTTCTCTCCTGGCAGACTGACCTCATTTTATGAGACCGCTGTGCCTGACCTTGAGAAGGCAGTAAGGAAGAGAAACTTTGATGATAAAAGGTGAATTACTGCTGCATTTCGTTTTTGAAAAGGCAAATCCAAGTGCTAAGCCAAAAGGCTGAGACCAACGTACTGAATAAGTCAATGAAAGTCATGAATTGTGTCCTCTGCTTTAGTCTTCAGGAGGACTTGTGGAAAAGGTTGTCCCACTCCTGCCGTAAGATGGTGGAGACGGCTCACCTGCTGCTTCACCACACCTGTTTACAGCCAATCCTGGAGGGGTGAGACGTCCAAGCTCTCAAAATGCATCTCAGCAGAATTAGCATTACAGAAGCATGTATTAATTCTGCTGATATTTGTCGCCTTACAGGGGAGAAAACATGCTAACATTTGCAGAGGAGCTCCTACAACATTTCACATCTTTTTTAACTGAGAAAAGGTAAAATTACTGGTTGAGATCAGGGGTCACCTCCAAAGTAGGCTTAGTTAGTTCCCATTAAATGTCAGTAGTAGTTGTTTTTTTCACTTTTTTTCTCTTTAGGTATGGTGACAAAGTGTATGAAGAGGTTTGCCATTTTATTTCTTTGTCCTTTCAGGTTCTTGTCGGACTATGATGAGCAGTTCCCCATCGCAGACGACGTCAGCCTCTTACAACAGGCCCTCCCTGTCATGTATCCTTATCAGCCATATACCTCAGAGTACCTCAGGGCAAAGATTGACAATAAACTTTAGTAGAAATGTAGATTTACACATCAACTTATCTTACTAAATTAAATATTGGGAAAGTGAGTTGGAACTACAATTTCCAAATCATGTATTGCGATGAGCTTTTTTCACTTTTTTTTCCTATACTAAAACAATGAGCTGATTAATCATTAATTTTTTACAGCTAGTTGCCTCAGGTTATTTCATTTCCTTGACCACCTGCTTCCCTCAGTGATGAGACCCGGACATCCTACCTGCTCCAGGGGGTGGAGAGTGCCTGGGAAAGTGTGGGACGACGGAAACCACAGAGCCAGATTCAGCACAAAGTATCGTCAGCTTCAGCCTATCAGGGAGCAGAGGCCGGTGCGTCAGGGGGCTTTAGACTTCAGGATGACAGAGATGCAGAGGGAGGAGGAGGAGACAGCATGAGGGGAGCAGAGGCCATGTTGGATGTTCCCTTAAAAGGAAACAATGTGAGTTGTGTAATTATTACAGCTTAGTACTTCATCGTCACCGGTAACCGGCCTAAGGAGTGTTCACAGTTAATGTCATATCTCAAGAATTATTATGCAAGTTAAAGTGAAGTTTCAGAGCATGTCAGTGTAGAAATAAATAGCATCTGCATGATAAAAGTCTGGATTTCTAAATGGCTACAAATCTGGGGGAAAAAGTGTGATGACCCGACATGACTTAGTGTATTTTCTTATTGTCTGTGTGTCATCAGGGTGCGGTGTGTCCGGTGAGTGAGGCGGAGCTGGAGTCTCTGCTGTCGTGTATCAGGGACCTGCTGCCTGATTTGGGCGAAGGCTTCCTGCTGGCCTGCCTGCAAGAGTACGACTACAACTCAGAGCTGGTCATCAACAACATCCTGGAGGGCCGCTTGGCCCCCAAACTGGACAAACTGGAAAGAGACATGCCAAGGTAACACCACACACTGGGACGGCCTTTACATCTAATATGTTTCTTCCACGTGGGTCATGCGGCTGAGATTGTCATATGTTGTTCAAGACCAAAAGATGCATGATAAGCAGTAAAAGAACAGTTTTTCAGTTACCCAAAGCCCAACGTTACACTTTAAAACAGTTTGTTTTGGCTGATTAAAAGTCCAAAACTCAAAGAAAGCCATGTTACAAATAAATTAATTGAATAAATATATGAAATGGAGAAAGGCAACATATTCTCTCACTTCAGAAGCTAAAATGTGTGAATGTTTGTTGTTGACACTTGTTTACAGTATACTTTAGAAATCCAAAAATAGTCGAAGAGTTCAAAATATTTGTCGTGTTTGACCTCCGATCCGCTTCTGTCCTTTCAGGCCAGAGAAGGAGGAGCTTCCAAATGTTGTGGACAGCAGATCCAACGTGTTTGATGATGACGAGTTTGACGTCTTCCGCAGGGACAAGGTGGACATGTCCCGCATCTGGAAGGGCAGGAGGTGAGACCCTCACTAATTAGAAGTTTAAAAATCCCTGTACTCCTTATATATGTAGTAATCTGAATAATAATTAAAACTGCTAATTTATACTGAGCCTTTTCCCTGACCCAGACGTTACTGCTTCTTTTTGTAAGGCTGCACTTAAAAACTCAGACTGCCTGAGGTCAAGTTCATCCAGTTGTGTCTTCTCACTCTTGCAGGAAAGGCGAGAGCGCTCGAGAGATGCTAAACGACAAGCAGCATGTAGCTGAGCAAAGAGCTCGTTATCAGGCCTACGAGACAGTGGTGGATGAGGTTGTGATCGAACCTGGTGAAAGTGCGGAAGCCTACGGCCTGGATGATTACGACGATGAGTACGACGACACCTATGACATGAACCAAGTGGGAGCTAATGACCTGGATGGAGACAGTTTACTCAACAGAAGGTGATGCAGAGTTGTGTTTTATTGGTGTGTTTGATCAGAATGGAGTGGATACACAGTCAAAAAAAAAAAAAAGCACCTTTTAATTTTGACGGGGTGCTTTCTAAATTGGAAAAAGGTTGCAGTCAATTTCACTTTGTGATTTTTCTGCAGGCCTTTCACGGTCCCACAGATACTGAGAAAAGGAAACAAAGCACAGGATGACGAGGAGGATGAAGACGAAGAGGAGGAGACTATACCGGTATTTTATTCCTAACTTCTTCAAATGTATATTTTTACTTTATATTCCTGAATATTTTAGTCTCTTGAAATTAAATATTTAGCTGCAAATATGTCGTTACCACATTTGTATGTTTTATTTTCTTTCTTCTGTGACTCTCGTCTTGTGTTTACATGTGGATCCATTTTATTTCAGAACAACGTTAACAGGGACCAGTTTGTGCAGGACCCGGCTCTGCTGAGGGAGAGGGCTGAAGCTAGAAGGGCCACCATGCAGCAAAGGAAAGGGTAAGGTCGATTCACTTTGTCAACTCGCTCTCCAAAGTTTCCCTCCAAGGATTTTCTTCTTTTCTACCATTTTCCTCTTAGTAAAAATGTTTTTCCTCCTCTGGATAGAAAGTATTGTATTTAGTTCAGACTGTAAAGGTCTGAGAAAATTATGTGATTTGGTTCATCCAAATTTATGACATAAATATAGTTGACTATCAAATGATTATGTCAGAGAAATTTCTGTGAAAAAAACAACCTTGCTAAAATGTTCCTTTTTAACATGCGTAACACCGCCCTGTCTCACACTTCAGCCCTGATAAACCTCTGTTGACCTCCCTTCATCCTTCTCTTCCAGTTTCCGACCGGAGCGTCCCAGTAACGTGGTGGGCAAACCCAAAGGCCAAGGACAAACCATGGAGACATTCCTGGACCGACGCAAAAAGGAGGCCAATAAGAGTCGCACGTCAAACCACAACCGCCGTTCAATGGCCGACCGCAAGAGGAACAAAGGCATGATCCCTTCCTGACCCCTGTGATGAAGACCTGCTGCTGGAACCAAACAGACAGATGGTAGGAGGGAGGGACGGACGGACGGCAGGGAGGCGACTGAGGTGTGAGTCAGTGAAGGGAAAGACAAACTGGGGCCTAATTGTTGTTCTGGGTTGAAAGTTGTGAATGTAGTACCCACAATGTGTCCCCACAATCACACCTTAGCCATGTCGCTGTCTTTGCTCAAAGGGAAAGCCACAGAAGGTTTTTCAGTTGCTGACAGATGAAAGGTTGAAAAGTTGCTTTAGTTTACCGACTTTCTTTGGCCACATTTTGGCCTCTTGTGATCAGAAGTTGCCAAGCAGCTTGCTGAAATGTTTGAGAATATGAACATCTTCTTTTAGTGTTTGAGCCTAAAGGACGTTCAGCTCTTTGGCCCAAATGATTTTCTTTTATAACTCATTAAATACCAAAGTCCAGAGTGTGAGCCAGAGACTGAGGACAAAGAATAAGACCTTCATTTTTTGCCAAGTAACAAATCAGTTTATTAAGATCCAGAGTGATTGATCTTTGACATCATCGTTATGAAATAGACAACATAGGAATAAATGGAAGCGACATCCAGCGCTTTGGAGAGACTGTAGTCCCTTCTGTAGCTGGAAGAACAATTTACTGACCCGGTGATCAAGTCTGGACATCAGCGGCAGACTGTGTTGCTCTCACTTCTCGTCCTGTACGAGAAGCTTGTGTGAAAGCTGCTTGCATGTAACATTCAAGTGCATGCATGAGATGTCATCCACCCAGTTCACACCACTGTTGTCCAGCCTTTGTAAAATTATGACAAATAAGTCTCGAAAAAAAGAAATCAACTCTATGATCATCTCATAGTGATGCTGATGTGTTTTGGAAGCACGTGCTGTACAGAGAGGCCTCGCATCTCTCACACTAGCTGTGGAGAAGCCTCCTAGATGTTGCCATGCACACACTATTTTCTATAAAGAGAACAGATCTATAAGAGCATTTTGTAACAAAAAAAGCACATGTAATCGCTTTTTGGAGTTGACATTGCAAATAAACATAAAATAAATACAATAATACTGTTTTCAACATCCTTCGAGTTTGAGTCGTCACTGAAAAAATGCCAACGTCGATTGGATTTGACTTTTTTCTTTCACAGTACAATGAGTTGGAGATGCTGCAGAGTATGGCTGTACAGTTAAATTTAGTTTTTATGCTACAAGTTTCTGCAAGATCTTTAAGAGATGATTTAACATTTTGAGAAGCATGTTTTTTTTTTGCTTGACAAGAGTTAGGTGAGAAGATTATTATCAATCGTATGTCTGTACCAGTGGAGACTTCAGGAAGTTAATGGTTCCGATCAAGAAACAGATCAGCACATATCCCAATTAAAGTCACCACTTGTTAGTGTTACACTTTGGTTTTAGTACAGATGAAACAAACAAAATACAACACAGTAATTTGTGAGCTTTAGAGGTGCCGGCAGGCTTGTTGTTTCCGCCTGTTTTCAGTCTTTATGCAAAGCTACACTAATCAGCTGCCAGCTGCAGCTCCATATTTACTGACAAGAGTGGTATCTTGTGATCTAACTCTCAGCAACAAGGCAAATAAACACTACCCAAAGTGTTGAACTAATCCTTTAAATAACACTGAAATTACACACTTTTCTTAACACAATTATCACTGCAGCAGATCCGAGATGTTGTGTTCAAGTACAATATTGTAATTGGATTCATTAGGATTTAACTGTGCAGCTATACATGGTAGGAGTAATGACGTGTTTTTAACATAATGTATGAGATGAACTTCTGTTAGGATAGTTTGAGTTTGACGTCAGAACCTAAATTTGGGCAGAACTGATTTTGACCTCTTCACACAGACCTAAAAGGAAGGAAAATGACCAAATAAGAGCTGATCTGGCTTCTATAAAATGTTTACCAACCTACCTGTCTAACATCTCTTAACGGTAATCTTTTAACACGGTGCAACTAAATGAGCTACTGTAACAACACACAGTTCAAGTTTTAAAGCATGATTCAGGAAGTTTGTTTGTGGTTTGGGTTTCTTTCACTCTGCAGTGAAGTCATAAGGCATGTTAAGGACAAGTGCAAACACCTTTTCAACGTCTGCTACCGACTGTAGCACAGTAACTACTGGACTACAACTACAGAACCTCTACTACTTAACATGTAAGAGCAAAGTAGGAGTTTGGACAATAGATGAAATCTGTCACGTTTAAACTCTTGTTAGTCCACTTAATAAGTGAATTATTGACATCATTTGGACTCCATGCTAAAAACCATAAAGCACTGAATGTCCATGCAGCTACTACTGACTCGCAGATTCTCTCTGTAATGTTCTTCAGCTTGCTTGTTTGCACCAACAGAGCAGAAGGTGTTTATGTGAAGAGTCACATTGAGCACAAACTCCCTCATGAGCCAAATCTTCACTGGTGTACATCACACATACAAACAAATATTTCAACAATTCTACAGTAACATGATCCCAGGAAGAAGTACTGTTCACACACAACAGTACCGGTAAAGTACTTCATAGTATTGTGTTTAAACTACAACTGCGTGTCTGTGAGACCTGCTGCACCCACCCGAGGGTCAGACGTCAAAATTGGACTGCTCCACAGTCCAGACGGACAGCTAGTTGATGTAAAAAGTTTGTATTTGCTCCCACGATCCACCTCGGGAAGGAGGGAGCTTGAGGTCAGTGGGGGGAAAAAAACGGCAACTGGAGTGTCACCGAGGAAGAGAAGAGACTTGATTCCCAGAGCTGCTGCGACGGTGGCAGCAGCGGAGGTGAGATGATCGTTAACTGTCCTTGCAGACGCTGCCTGGAGAGGGTTGGAAAAGAGAATCATTTGAATCAAGAGCAGACACAATGAATTTTCAGTAGAAAAATTTTATAGAGGTGAACAACCACTGAGTCAACAATTTATCGTTACAGTACTTTTTTAGAGTCTAATATAACGCTAAATATCTTTGGATTTAAACTGTTCTGAGAACATCTGACATTTTGTGGAACTATTGATTCAAAAATGATTTACTGATTTATTGAAATAATCTTAAAGGACCTATATGTAAGTTTTACTTGAAAACATTCAAATATTACCTAAAAGTATCTACAGAGTGTGAAAAAATACCAGTTTTGATATTATATGAAAGATGTATATTGTTTTGCAGAGATAGCCACTTAAATAAGCATGATAACCAGCTCACATTGGCGATGTTTCTTATAGACTGGTAAGCACCAGGTGCTATTGTTTGTTTTGCACAAGCTTATAAAGGTAGCTAATTGTACAACATTATTGACAGCGTTAATAAGTTTGCTAGACTATTTGTTGGAAAAAAACAACAACTTCTTGGTGGTATGTGCCCTTCAATCTGTTTGGAGTATGAATTCCAGAGGGGCCAAATTCTTATACATCACACCTTCAATCCTGTTTATATTTCAAAATTTTTACCGGGTCAAATAAAGAAGAACTGAAGTAAAAGGAAGATCTTATGAGGCTCAGGCTTTGAGCAACACAAACTTTGTGCAAAGAAGTGTCGATATTACAACTGTTAGACCGTTTAATAAAAAAAAAAAAAGGGGAGCGAGAGCGAGTCTAAAACACTTGCTTTGCAGCCTGCTGTTATTTGACTCTTTAAAAACCTGCACAAGTCAAATGCTAACAGATAGCGTTGTGCAACTGTGCCTGATGCTGTGATGGGAACTCACTGAGGATGCTGCGTTTGCACAGGGGACAGGTGTGCTGCAGCAGCAGCCATGGGTCCACACAGTCTCTGTGGTACTCGTGAAGACACGGCAGCACCCGCAGACACTGAGAGAAAAACACACCACACACCAAAAGTTTCTAATAAACTGCTGCAGAATCACCTGAATTTATAATTTTTCTAAATCTTTAAAATATCAGGTAAGAGAGTGTAGGTGTATCATCTGACCTGGTTGTTGTTGAACGGCTCCAGACAGACCGCACAGTTGTCCGTCTCGACTGGTTGGGACGGGTCACACCACGGTTTGGGCTGGCGATATGTTTTGGTCTTGAGGGACGACATTCTCTTGAGGACGTCCTGTTTAGGTAGGAGCTGAAGAATGCAACACAGCAGAACATAAAGCAACATGTTTGCCTGTGTTTTTGCTTAGTTTTTGACCTTCCATCATGTCTCAAGGTGGACACAGTAACTATACAATAAAAGACAGAGGCAATACATAGAGGACAAGTTCTTCTCATTGAAGATGTGATGAGTTTGATTTGTGCAACATTTTCTTTTACAGATTTTCACGAAGTTACTATTAAAGAAGTATTACAATGCTGGAGATATGGTCTTTTCGTAGAACTGAGCGATCCATGCAGGAAAAAGGCGCAAATATTTTTGAAATTGGGGCTACAACACAGGAGACAACAGAGGAAAATAGCTGTGAGGACGGGCATACAAAAAGTGCAACCCAACCACTAGATCTTTATCATTACATATATCTGCCGATAATAAAAAGGAAACTGCAGTGCAGCCTTGCCAAAGATATGTTTGTAAAAGTGAAAACTTACCCAGTACTAACAAATCTGTTACTGCAAGATCAAAGAAAAACCTGTGATAATGTCAGCAGTAAAGACCTGTAAGTACCTCCATGTCGTCATTTAACTGGTGGCCCTGGTACTGCCAGCGAGCCTGAACGATGACTCCAGTGCTGAGGATCAGAGCCACCAGGAGGACGGTGTCCCACAGCTGCTGCAGGTACTTCTACAAACAGACAGGGCAGAGTCAAGTCATCTGTTTCCTTTCTATAATACTCTGTGCAACTCAGAAAATGCTTCCGGCAGAAGTGAAAAAGAGAAAATGCAAATTATCTTCTGGGTATACATGACTTAAAAATACAGTTAAACTATATTTGCGGTGCAAATTTTTTAAATACTTAAGGCTTTTGTAATATTGTAATAATCAAAATAAACACTGATAAATGAGCCAATTGAAGTGATAATAGTGAGTTTGTATATTTATTGCTAAAAGGGTTATTTTGTGAGAATGAGCAGTGGGCTCCAGAGACATGATGTCTCAGATTTTTCTTATTTTCAAACTTGTAGTCTTTAAGTGACACTGAATCAAGTCACTAACTTAAGGTAATTTATCAGACTTCACCAAAGCTTTCTACAGCTTCAAAATGTTTCAACAGGGCCAATGATGAGTTCGTTCTGCTCCCCTACCTGGACCTGAGAGTTGGTCTCTCCCGTGCAGATGACCCCCTGCCACTCCCCGTAGCGACCTCCTCTCGATCGACCGCAGCTGGACCACAGCGTGAGCGTGGCACCCTGCCCGAACACACAGCAGCACGTGCTCACTGTCAGCTCAGCCTGCCATCACTCAAACACCACTGGAGGGTGCTAACAACTGAGAAACACACTGTCAGCTGATAGATTGAGGAGCTCACCAGGTTGTCCTGTAGGATCGTCCTGTATGTGATTTTTGCCGTCGCTTGAAGACCCCTGTGGAGAGACAACAGTCATTTAGTGCAAATAAAGATCCTCCATCGCTACATGTAGACACACTCTACACTCATAACATGATATAATATCCACATTAAGGAAACAATTAATTAAATTATGTTTACATGTTTTATTTGTGTGACAATGAGATTCATGTCTGAAAGGTTTTGATTGTGACAACAGGGAACATCTTAGTGACATAAAAGAATACACAACATTGTGGGAGTTTGGTGTTGTTTATTTGTATCTATATTTTTGATAAGCTAATGCTGAAGTGTATCTGCATTGAATTGTTTTTGTGTGTTTGTATGGCACTGTTTTATCTCCCTAGAGCACATGGCGAGATGAATAGGTCTCCTTTAAATTCACAACTGCACTCAGTGGTGGTACAGAAAGAGTCACTGAACACATAACAACTCATTTGTAATGATGTTAATATCTGTGCAGCCTCGGGTTGAAATTCTGATTGTAGATTTTTCTTTCATAGCTTTGGTACTTTCGATACTATCGAATGCTACATCTAGTATCAATACAACAACAATACTCCTTTATTTTGATATAATTGAATAAAATACATCATGCTTTTCATCAGCGATCAGATCCTCATATGAACTTATCCAACCAACAACATTAAATATTCAATAATTTCAATCAGGAATCAGATCAGATCAAAGAAAAAGTAAACAAGATTAATAATCTGTCTAAATAAAGCTGACTTTGTCAACTCAATATGGACACTATTCATATAGTAAAGAGGTCGGAACTGGTTTAGTTCAATTACCATCATAGATCGCTTATATGTGAAAACACTGTCTAATCTCTGCCAACAGCCTCAAACTAAACTTATTTGATTCAAATACAAACTGCATTTTGCAACTTTTATCAGTGATATCAAGTAGAGATGCATGTGACCCCAATAGGGTGTTCTTTACCTGAGCAGAGCTCCGATCAGCTTGGTGACATTTTCAGACGTCTGGATCACAATGATGGGCTTTGACAGCACCTGAGACAGATCCATCTACAGCAGAAAGAGACAGGTTTTTAGGTTATAAGTACAACACACTGTCTTTTGAGCTTTTATTTTCAGCCTCAACTTTAGGCAAAGGAAAAAGGGCCCAGGTTGGATATTGAGTTTGTGCAGATTTACCTCACTGACGGTGTTTTGGTTGAGAGCCAGGATGATGAGCGCAGATGCTCCGAGGACCAGTGCTCGCTTCATCTTTAACAGAAAGGTTGCATGTTTAGTTTCATGTCCAAGTCTATACCAGAATGAACAAAATTCCCTACATATTTAGAGTAAATTCAGCTTCTTACTTTATTGACCACTGCATCGGCGAAGGACTCCTGGTTTCCAGTTGTGGCTTTGCTGTCGTCCATTTCCACAGGCACCACCCCGATCCACAGCTCCTGCTCTTTGGTGTCGTCCTCACTTTTTCCTCCTCTCACCTGCGTCTCCTCATCCTGAACCTGAAGAGGGAAAACAAGCTAAAAGTTTGAGCTGGTGTTGGAAATTCTTAGATTTTATCAGACATGACTTCTCTTTAAAGGTGCACTATGTGGTTTTGGGAAATTCATTTTAATCAGAAGAGAAAGATCTTCATTGACTGATGTTTTATACCTAGACAAACTATATAAACAAACTCTCTTCATTTTCATGACTAAATACACAAACTGACTGAAAAGGACAACACAATTTCGTACTGTTTTACTTTGTTTATAAGTGGCGGACCCTGCCATCGTTCTAGCTGAAACACTGTTCTGGGGACCTTGCTTTCCTCTGAGATCAACTTGTTTATTCAGTTATGGACAAGATAAATATTTCTGAGTTTGTATTATTACCTCATTTATATCATAAATATTAAAATTCTGAGTTTGAATTTCTTCTCAAAAACTACATAGTGCCCCTTTAAAATCACTCCAAAAGTGTAAAGACCAACATGCATATAAGACTCAAATGTTCAGTTTAAGGTTGATTAACCTATGAGACACAGTAAATAGGGGTCTTCGGGCTCTGGTGACTGTTGAATAATTTAAAAATTAACTGTTTACAGACAACCCCGACAGCCCTGGTACTTTCTTGAAGTCTCATATCTCCTGTTTTCACACAAATTTCCTTTTTATTTTTTTTTGGTACAGAAAACAACGTCAAATTTTCAACAGAAATCACATCCCTCTGTCCGACTCACCAGTACCAGCTCTCCCTCCAGCTCCTCTTGGTCCTCGTCCCGGTGCTCGGAGCTCTTGCTGCCCTTGCTGGACTCCACCACCTCCCCCTGCAGCACTGCGCTCACACCGGGCCGCTGCTCCAGGAACACCTCCACCAGAGCGACCTGCTCCGCCGCAACCAGCAGCCCCGGCCACCGCAGCAAGAGTAGCGGTAACGTTACCCAGAGAAAGCAACAGCAGCGAGCTGTAGCCATGTCCTGAGGAACCAGAGAGCGAAACTACAGCTAAAAAACTGCTCTAAACACACAAGCCTAATCACCTGTTACCCATTATTTTGGAAAAGCTGCTAGCGGTTTTGTTCGCCAGTTAGCAAGAACCCTCGGAGAATGTAAACAAGCGAAGTCAGCTTCCGGCTCCGACCGGAAGAAGCGTGAGGATTACTATCTTGTATCCACGTATACAAGGCAGCTAACCGGTTGAAATTGAACTCAACAAGATATTTTTTATAACTTCACCCATGACTTCACCCCGTACTGAGATTTTTTTTTTTTAAAAACGTTGCCGTAAAATTCAAGCTTCTTCCGTTCATTTTACAGTGTTTTGATTGTGTAAGTTACACAACCAGAGAGGAAGGTAGCAGGACGAGAGGTTATATCCCCATACTTCCTTCTTTGCTTTAAAGCCGTGAATCCAAACCGCTACAACTAGTACAGCTGGAGCGCTGTATAAAACCTTTGGACTGATGTTTCAATTCTGTGAACACGATGGGTAGTTTATTTTCATTACAATATTCCGACATTTTGTATGAGTGAACTCTGAAAGTCAAAAATCAAGGAAGTTGCACCTGTTCCACTTTGCATTTACGCAGTGTGACGTCATCGTGTCGTCTAGTATTTAATAAAATTGGCTAAAATGTGGAAAACATTCTTAGTCTCAAATAATAGTAAATTATTTGACTAACTAAATCGCTGAAGGAAAAAAACAACAACAACTAGCAAACAGTTATAGTATTTTTTCTTATGTATGTGCGCACGTTCTAGCTTTGCGGATTACTACCAAAGATTGTATATTCCGTGTAATTGGAGAGGAGTCACTCAGTAGTTTAAAAAAAAACTAACAACATTTGTGTGAAAAACACACATGTTCGATTTTGCAGCAAGTCGTAATCTGATTTCTCCCCCAAAAAACAAAGACAGAAAATGAACATTGTTAATCAGCTTTCTGCCAATTCATATTGTGATGCTATGATCACATTGTCATTTTAACATTTATCAGATTTCTGTTGTCAAAGTTAATTATTCAAATGTTCAAATACAATGACCTTGTATGTGTCCCTGCACACATTTGGTCCATTTTCCTTGATATATATAGGCGTAAATGCAGCCCATCGATATTAGAAAATATCCTTATTAATATTGTGATTTCAACCATACATACCATCTCTATACACTGGGGTTCATATTTCTTAGTCAAAGGCCTCTATGTGCTTTCAAAGCCTCATGTGTGCTGTGTTTTTTGTGAAGTAGATTCACATGCAGTTTTTATGAATGTCACCACTCCCCTTTATATTTCACAAATATTGGTTAAAGTCTGTAAATATGGTGACGTTATTGGAACAGGAGCAAGCTTGGCAAAGGGGGCTCCTGTGTCGTTCCTCTTTCTTGAAGCGAGTAATCCTCCTGTCATTTCCCCTGATCTTTGGCCCAGTCAGCTGGTTGGACTGGATCTGTAACAGGCGGTGCGACGGTCCTGTTTACATTTTTTCTTCCCCTAGCCGCCTTTTCAGCTGCAGGCAGCTGACAGCGAGGATAACTGGCTACTGAAGCCGTGGATGAGCATCACGGGGAGGCGTCAGAGACTGAAATCCGCCTGTCACGGTTAACGGTGACGGTGCTGTTTCTGTTTCTGTCTCTGTCTCTCTGTCTGTTAATCTGACTTTGAAGCAGCTCTGTCTTTATCTTGCGTCTTGTGGTCGCAGTCATGAGCGGAAGAGTAGGAGATCTCAGTCCTAAACAGGCTGAAGCACTGGAGCAGGTAAGTGTTGCTCATTTATTTATAACTTATAGATCAGTTAACAGCTATTGTAAAGAACTACTTATCTTGCAAGGTTATGAGAAATGAAAAAAATGAAAATAAATGATAATATGTATATTTGTGTTAATGCTTTTCTCTATAAAATGTAAAATACATACATAAATAAATAAATAAAACAAAAATAAATTAAGAAAGTATATCCCGAAGCCCAAGATTATCTATTTCAATGTCTTGTTTTGCCGGAACAACAGCCCAAACCCTCCCAAAATGTTCAATTTCTATCATATATGACAAAGAGAAGCATCACAACCTGACATTTGAGTAGCTGGAACCAGCAAATATTTGGCATCTTTATTTGAAAAATGACTAAAATATATAAATTGTCAAAGTGAACAACCAGTCAGTTAGATGCTGCAGAACCCTCCCCTGTTATTTTTACCCCCATATAACTGTTATGCAAAGCATTGGTATAAACTATAAATGCTTTGTAAAGAGTGCCTTCTCAGAAATGTTTTCCAGGAAGCACCAGTGAGAAGTGAGGGGGAGTGGGGAATAGAGTCATACTTTAATTATAAGTGATCATATTCAACATGATGCTCTCAAATTTCTGATTATGTCGAGCCCAAACACAAAGATATTATAGTTCACTGTGAAGTAAGGAAATCGTCAAGAGATTCGAACCAGTGATATTTTGGCACTTTTGCTTGGCTAATGATTTAAATGATCAACAGATAATCAAAATTGTTGATTACTTTTCTGTCAGTTGACTAATTGATATATTGATTTGTTTTTGAAGCTCTAGTTATATTATTCCAATAGAAATATGCTCCAGTTTTACATCAATCAATGCTAAGGCAGCAAAGCACAGTGATCCTGAAACAATAACTTTACTTTGGTGAGTAGAAATATATGTCAGTCAAAGTTTCTTGACATGCTTTATTTATTTTCATTTGCTGTATTTTGTTTTTGTGGTAGCCTTCTCTCAGGCTCAGTTTTCTTTCAATGAAACTTAACTAAATGTTCAGCGTTAGTGCCACTTTTTGTTTTAAGTTTGGTTTTCCCAGTTTGGGGTGAGTGAGAGCTTGACTGTCCTGCATTGAGCCCAAACTTCAACCTTATCCAACACCTTTGGGATACATTTGACTGCTGGTCGAGACCCAGGCTTTGCTGCACACCGTCTTACTAATGTTCTTGGGAGAAAATCCCTGCAGACATATTTCAAAATCTTGTGGAAACCAGAAGAGTGAAGAGGACTGTTATATCAGCAAATTAAAGCTTTTTTATTCTTTATTTATGAACTACTTTCTCACATTTTATAAGCAAAAAGGTAGATCAATCAAGAAAAAATATGTTTGCTCAAGTGTCCACATACTTTTTGCCATGTTTCCCAGTTTAAACCTAAGTGTGTGTTATAACACACTTTACGTGTCCTCACTGTTTTTTTTACCCATGTAAAACATGTTTACAGATACTCGTTGTTGAACGTTGGCATTAAAGTGTGTAAAATAATTAGTCACTGAGTCACAAGTTTCAGCAGCACTGGGAAAGTGAAATCTACTAATCCGAAATGAATGAGTGAAACTATAATTACCTTTTTAACAAAGAGAAGTACTGTATTTCTCAAGACTGTTATTTTCCTCCAGGGTCAGAACTATAACATACTAGTTAAAGACTTCCCTGAAAACTTGTCGAACACGTGTCTCTTCTTCTCTCCTTCCTCTGGCCACAGTTTCGAGAGAGGATACAAGACATTCTTCCTCAACTTCCCGCACAGCATGACCACTTCCTGTTACGTTGGCTCAGAGGTCAGTTGAAAATCATGATGCACCTGCTCCTTTAACCTTACCACAGCTTGCACTCCCAGAAAAAAAAAAACCCTCACATAATCCCTCGCCGTTATGGTAAATTTGTGATAATTGGCCTGCAGTCATCATATTCAAGGGGAAAAATCTGATGGTGCTGTTGTGCTTGTGCAATAAGCAGAAGCTGCAGTGGTTTCTTACATGAAACGACATGATGTAAGCAGCCCTATTAGCAGAGGTTGAGAAAGAGGCGTGATTTTCACACTTGTGCACGATGCTCAAACCACAGCTGAAAAACCAAGGTTCCTATTCAGCAGGGATAAACCAAACCAAACCAAACCAAACCAAACCAGGAGGACTACTTTTCAGACTGCAGGTCTTGAAAAGTCAGAGAATTCAGTGTCCTCACAAAAAGCCTCGAAAAAGTGATTAAAAAGTCTTTCATTTAATTTGAAATATGTGGTTGCGGGCTTTCAGGACACACTGGTGGATAGGGCATGTGAAATATTATCAGTTTTTTCATGCTATGGCCAGGATCAACAATACAACAGGTATTAAATTGAATTCAATGTGGTATTAAAGAGTCTTGTAACTTGGTGAACCCTGCAGAAAACCCACTCTGGGATTTCATGTTCAGATGCTCGAAGAAATGGGAAGCATTGATTAAAGGAGCCCTTGTGCTGATTAGTTCTGGAGCAGAGGTCTAGCACTCCGTGTATCTGGCTAATCCAGGGCTAATCGCATTAAAGGTGCACTACGATGGACGACAGCCCATCTGCCAGGAGACACTCTGCCGCCGCGTTTCCCTCCGAAGTCGTTTCACAACAAGAGCTAGGAGGCACGTTGTCCTCTAATCGGTCATTGCCAAAGCCTCTCAAAAAAAAAAAACGTCACAGCTCCAAACAGGGACAATGAGGGTCTGTTTGGCCTATTTGTATACGCTCTGAATGATGCAAGTTATTTCCCTCTCAATATGAATGTAAAGATGATCCCATTCAAGCTGTGGGAAGAGTGAGGATAGCTCAGAGATAGTTCATTGATTTAAAGCAAATGGCCCGAGGTGGCACACGGTGAGCACCAATGATTGAACAGAATCATAGAATAGAGCCTAACTGGGCTTGGTTCAAAATTAGATTTAAGTGAGAATTCACTAGTTTACACACAGTAAAACATAGGTTGCAGTTCAAGCTAAGGTCAGTTTTAGATATAAAATCCAACTCTTCTTGTACAGTAGCTGCTTTTTGTCCTTGAAAGAACTGCTTGTAACACCAAAAACATAAAATATTTCAGTAACTGCTTTTAGACTAAGTCTGACAGATTAGAGAAGCAGCACAGAAATGAAGTACATAAAATATCACGGCATATATGCCATATTCCTGGAAATGAAAGCATTAAACTGTGTGAAAGAACCCGTCAGACCCAGCTTCTCCCTCCCCAACAAACCCACCTCCTCTTCTTCCGGCCAAATGCATTTTTTTCCCCGAGTCTGCTGTCGGATGATTCACAGCTTTTTAGCGGAGCAGTATTTATCTCTGAGGAGCTCCACCTTAAGAGATAAAGGAGCCGGTTGGTAGATGACAGTCCAGTCAGTTTATCAGTTGTACTGCAGTATGTGAAGTCAAAGTATTACTCTGGAGTTAAAGCTACATTTTGTCCCAGAGTTCAGTGGAACGGACAGAAACCTCTGAATACAGCTGTCCAGTTTTAGTCACAAGTCACATGAGTAAACTGTGACCCTGACTGTCTCAGTCTCAATGTTGTGATGACAAAAATGCTCCATCCTCTGACTTTGGCTTATGTTCTCTCCACAGCTATAGATATGTTAAGGGATTTTATCTGTTTAAGCTTCTTTAGCTACCTATGGGGCCTAAAAAAATATATTTGGACTATCTTTGTTTGTTGTGTTTACAACTGATTAGCCAAGAATGATGCCTTCACCAGACTCATTTAAAACAGGATTCTTCTTCTTCTTCTTCTTCTTCTTCTTCTTCTTCTTCTTCTTCTTCTTCTTCTTCTTCTTCTTCTTCTTCTTCTTCTTCTTCTTCTTCCTCATCTTACAGTAGGGCTTTTAGAGTAATGTATTAACAGACCACAACATGGTCACAAAGTCCCTCCTATTCCATTTTATCCTCGGCATTATCACCAAATGTTATCAGGCAATGAGCTGAGAGACTTGTCCTTGTACCAGGAGCCTCTATCACAGCTTGAGATAACGTCATTCCAGATCATAAACCTTCGCTGTTTGGTCAGTGATCTGAGGAGGAAGACTGACTGTGACATCACCTTAAAAACGTAGCACTGTCCTGTTCTGCATCCTCAGACTGTTTCATGCAAACTCTTAATGAAAATCAGCTGGCATTTTTTAAATCAGAAATAATAGGAGATACGTTTCTATGTTGAGAAGCAGAAGGAGAGCCACCCTTGGCGCCATCCATGGCTCTGCATGTTAGTCGTTAAGAGTTGCAAAATCACTGTAATTATCAGGCAGCCTGAGGTATTCGGATCATAACACTTATTAGTAATTCAAAATGATACATGGCCTGGTCGTGAGCCAGAATCTGCTTTGTGCTTTTGCAATTTTAAGTCCCTCGATGTCCTAGTTAAGGTGCCAGGATGGGGCATTAGGTGAAGTGTAATCCACTGTTGGAGTAAGTTGTAAGTCTCACTTCTCGGCAGCAGCAGAACTGTTGTGCTTTTCCACCAGACTGCCAGCAGCAGAGCTAATCACCTTAGATGCAGCTTATTAGACAGCGTAGGCCTGTGTGTCAACTCTGTCCTGGAGCGTCATACTGACACAGTGGTTTTAATACTGACCGTGTTAAAGAGGAGGAGGTTATACAAGTTTATTCCCAGAGGTCATCAATAAAAAAAGGTTACTGTTTATGAGATTCTTTCATATTTTATCCTTGGTTTTAGCTTTTGACTAATGTGTGACATGTATGACGCACGTCATTTGTGGCCGGAACAGAAACCTTTGAAGAACTCTTGTGTAATTGTAGGGACACAAGGGTTGTTAGTCTAAGACTAGTTGCTTCCATAGACACCTATTCTGTTGGCTGTCTAAGACTTTGACATAATGTTTTTGATGCTACTCAGCCCTTGTTAGAACAAGAAGGCACAAACTACAGCCAGGACAGGACAGGACAGGACAGGACAGGCCCTGGTAGGATTCATCACTTACCTAAAACCTTAAACGTAAACAATGTGCTTCAAACCTTGATTTTATTTGTAGTTATTGGTGTTTCAGGCGTTTTCTCTTTTAGCAGGATATAAAATCAGACAGATTTCCAAAATCTCCCCAATACCTCCTCCCCAGCTTTCCTGACTGAATGATTGACCTGTTTTAGCCCTTCGAAAGAGTTTAAAGGGGCAGTTCATGCCAAAATAAAAAATACATTGCCTGTAGTGCTATTTACCCATCTAGATTTGATGCCGTGATATCGAACATAGAGCTGTGTGCCTTCTCTTGAACATGATGAGCATGAGCCTCTCGTCCATGAGTAGATGCACTCTGGTGAAATGTAATTTAACATTTAACACTAATGGGCGATGGATGTCCATATTTATCATCCTTATTTTTTCTTTTTCAGCCAGAAACTTCAATATCCAGAAGTCTGAGGCCATGCTGCGAAAGGTAACTCATTCAGCAGAACTTTTTATAGTCCCTACATGTGTCATTCTCTTGTAGAAGTGCAATATATTACAAATCATGTACTGGATTAAAAAAACAAGGTACAACAACCACATTGTCCTCCCTTTCTGTGACTAATAGGTGTTGCGTGTGAAAGTGCAGTTAGCACGAGGAAAGACTGTTCAGCCCATCAGCTCAGTACTGGCCACAGATTAGAGATGTGTTGTAAAGGTTCGCTGTGGTGAAACTGAGTCATCACGGCAGCCTGGGGAGGCAAGATATAGATAACAGGAATTAAATGATTACTTAAGATGACAGAATATGATTTACAACCACCTCACTTAAAGCCACACAAACTGATTCCTGTCCACTAGAGGGCAGACGAACGTCAACTCCGACAAACTGACAGACGAAGCGTTAACATATTGATGTAGCCACACAACCTGCCTTTTAAAAGCAGCATTATGTCACTTTTTTACCTTAAAATAACCATGTTGAGGGTACAGCGTCTTGCAACAGGGTGAGCGGTGCCTCTGTCACAGCTATCACTTGTTTCTGCACGATGTAACTTCAGTGAGAGGGTAGGATCACAGCGTTCCATGTTTACTTTATCATACAAGTTCTCAACACATAACACTGTGGCGACGTAAGGAGTTTTGTTTGTAGTTAGCACCTACATTACACCTGACAAATTGTTACAGACGTGATTTTTATTGACGTCAGTGGTGTTGCACTCAGAAACTGTGGGGGCGCTGAATTGCACAAAATGCCAATTTCTACATAATGAATGAATCTAATAATCTACCAATGAGTCAAACTGCGCGGTAAGCAATTACATTTCCCATACAGTGAACCCTCGTTTATCGCGGGGGTTACGTTCCAAAAAGAACCCGCGATAGGCGAAATCCGTGAAGTAGAAACCTTTATTTTTTTACAGTTATTATACAATGAAATACTCCATAAAACATTGAAAGCAAGGAACAAAACCTTTTTACAGGCCCAAGCATTTGTTTAACAAATAAAAGTACTGTATAAATGTTTTTTTTTTTGTTGTTTTTTTACAAATAACTACTGTACTGTACTGTAAAATAAAATAGTTATAAATAAATAAATGATAATTTTAATCATCAATACGAGCTGAAGCGTTAATATTGCGGGGATCAGCACCGCCCCACCGTGACGGATTGGAACGGGAGAAAATGAAAAATGATTATGAAAAAAAAAAAAAAGTACAGTAGGACAAATAGTGACTCACGTGTACAGTACAGTATTTCACTGCTCTTCTGACTGAGCCGCTGCATCCTGACTCCGCTCTGTGGCGTTTTTTTCTTCTAAAGCCTGCGGTGCAGGTGTGTTTTTTGGAGAGAAGAACATAGTTATCGGTAGTTGTTGTCGCTGTTTTACGTACGTGTACATATTAAACCATAACGTTATTGACACACAGGTAGAGAAGACGCGGAGAGACTGTTTAGCCAATCAGAATGCAGAACACAATGCATGATGCAAATCCGCGAAGCAGCGAGACCGTGAAAAGTGAACCGCGTTATAGCGAGGGTTCACTGTACACGGTTTACTGTGTCATGGTTGCTTATATTCTTAAACAAACCTTATCAAACTGATTTACTTGGAATGTATTTGGACTACACCCTTGCCACACCCACCTTTTTCAGGTACCTAGACATCTAGAAATAATTGTCACCTTAAAATGTTCTTTCATTTCTTTCCCATCAGTTGGATGGTGCTGTTTGAGCTTGTTATCATGTGTTGGCATGTTTCTGTTTCCACAGCGCTACATAACTGATCCCCCTCCTGCTGACGGGGCTCGCTTTACATCACCCAGCCTACTGTCTGAAACCTCATAATCCACTTAAATCACTAGATTGTGCTTGGGCGGATCTGCCACTGTACAAGCACTGTGTTCCTCACAGAGGAAGTAAAAAACAGGTTTTAATGTTGCCCTACTTCCTGTATATTACTAATCAAATGATTAACATGCACACATCTTTTCTTCCAGCATTTGGAGTTCAGGAAACACATGAAGGTAGACACGATAATCACCGACTGGCGTCCACCAGAGGTACACAAAAAACAACTTTAGAAACCATATTTTACTGTAGGTTCAGTGTAATAAAAGAAATGCCTCTGAATTCTCCTCTTGACAAATAATCCTGTACACGACCAAAGAAAGCAGTGGTCTGACATCTAAAATGACGGCTGTTTGCAGGTGATAGAAAAGTATCTGTCAGGTGGGATGTGCGGTTACGACCGTGAGGGCAGCCCCATCTGGTACGATGTCATCGGACCTGTGGACCCTAAAGGCCTCTTCCTGTCCGCCTCCAAGCAAGACTTCATCAAGTCCAAGATCAGAGACTGTGAGGTCCTGCAGAAGGAGTGTAACCTGCAGTCACAGAGGGTGAGAGGCGAGCAGAGACAGCACTGGATAGGACGGAGATTCAGTCGTCCAGTTGTGTTAGGCAGCGATGTAGCAGTGTAGATCATTTAGCTCAGAGAAATACAGTGACATACTGTATTATTTATTATGTCTACATCAGTGACTTTTATCATTACATGTACACTTTCTATCAAGTTTTTCTGTCATGTTAAGTCAGCGTATAAATCAAATACCACTCATGTGTTACTCATGTGTATAATACTTACATAATGAGTGGAATAAGAAGCTGTGTTTCTCATTCAACCAGTACAGGAAGACATTTTGGTATTGATCATTCAACTTTTAAATTCCATTAAAATTAATGGAAGTCAATTAGACAGATTTTCACTAAAAAGCAATTTTTGTTTCAGTGTTTTTCTCAAGTTCACATTGTGAACATAAGGATGCAAGAATCAATCATCAGCTCTACAATTAATGGCCAGCTTGCTCTACCACCTTGTTTAATATAAACAGTATGTAAACCTTTTTATAGTCTCACAGATAAAGTTTTCCTGTCTTTTTGTCTCTGTTTTCAACCAGCTTGGGAGGAACGTGGAGTCAATCACCATGATCTATGATGTTGAAGGCTTGGGTCTGAAACACTTATGGAAGCCTGCTATAGAAACATATGGAGAGGTACAGAGACACATGCTGTTTTATCACAGATGTCACACAGCTAAGATGTGGAGCAGACTATTAGGCTGGTCGACATCTCCAAATAATGTTTCTGTGTGTCACCAGATCCTCCAGATGTTTGAAGACAACTACCCAGAAGGCTTGAAAAGGCTGTTTGTCATTAAAGGTGAATTTGTTCTTCCTCCACGAAAGCGTGTTTCAGTAAACAAATGATTTGTTATCATTTGCCTTGCTCTTTTTATCATTATATGCTGGCCAGACTTTGTATCATTGCTCGTTTATGTTTTGTTAACACCTTGAAGTTTTCTCCTGTAGCCCCCAAACTCTTTCCTGTGGCCTACAACCTCGTCAAGCACTTTCTGAGTGAGAACACAAGACAAAAGATTAATATCCTCGGGGGTGAGACACTGTACCTTTGTCATATTTCACCCAAATACCAAATACGATCCAATCAAAACGCTTTGACTTCCTGATGACACGAATGCTGTTGTTTCTCTGGTGTGACAGCTAACTGGCAGGAGGTTTTACTGAAGTACATCGATGCAGAGGAGCTGCCGGCGATATACGGGGGCAAACTGACAGATCCTGATGGAGATCCTCGCTGTCGGACCAGGGTGAGTCGTTGACTGACAAGCCAAACTCCACACCCAAGGGTGATGTGTGTTTTTGGTGCTGAGGTGGGCTGATGATGAGCTGGAAGAGACGAGTCTCTGTTGCAGATTCATCAGGATGTATTCCCTTATGTTTATTGTAGGTGGCCTGAAACAACAAGTTTCTGAGGTAATTAATAAAACTGAAGAGCGAACCTGATAAATAAAAAATACTTCACCAGGAAACGCTCCAGTAACGGTCTAGTTGACCACAGTCAAAATCTTTTTTATGTTCATTTGTATCCTAGTTGTTATGGAGACTTTTAATCACTTTTCAGCACTTGATAGATGACTGATGTACATGACATCAATAAATATTTAAGGTTTTTAATTTCCTCTTTATAGAAACTGATTCCCTTTTTAGTCTGATGTGACTGATAAACTGTAAGTTTGCCCTGTTAATAACAGTTGCTCAGGCTTTGACAGCTACCATTTTACGGTTACACTTTTTCATTGTGCATTTTCATTCCAACTGTTGAATGCTTGGATTAATACTATTTTTTATTATTTTAATTTAGTTAATATCTTTTAGTGCTATTGTGTTGATAAAGTGCTGCCTTGATTAATATTTCTCAGATGGCGCAAGGTGTCAGGTTATTAATCCTAAAATGACTTTGAGCAAACGCAAAAATGACAACCAAAGTAATAATACAGAAGTATTATACAAATATTTACCAAATCCAAAAGTTTATTTCATCATCCATTTATATATTAAGATCCTCAGAGAACACATACAATAAAGCAAATTCTAAAATCATTAAAGAACCTCGGAGGGAGCAGTAAAGGAAGAATGCAGGTTTAAACAGGATACAATTAACAATGAAAAAAGGTGCAAATGTTGATAATGACTGATGAAAAAACAATTAAAAGATTAAAGACAGTAACATTCACAGTTAGAAAAAGTCACAATTAAACCTTTAAATTGACTCAGCGTACTTAATGAGGTCAACTTAAAGTTTACAGAAAGCAGTTTTTCCTAATTCGGTATCACATGTATCACATGTAATTGATCTGGTATGGTTGAAATCATTGTCACCATAAAAACAGAGATAATTATCTGGTATTGATAAACGTCAGAGAAAATCACATAACATGATAAAACTAATCTTCAGTGCAATAAACTATGTAACAGTTTTCTAGGAATCAGCCACCTCAGTCAGAGAAGATGATGATTTTATTGTCACAGTGCAGTTACACCAAAGGGCAATGTACAGATATTATTGCCCACTTCTGTGGACGGTTGTTTTGAGGAACAAGCTATGAGGCAACTTAGACCAAAGTCCTGCAACAGAGACGAGTGTGTTTCCAGCAGCAGCTGATCAGCCCTCCTGCACAATCACAGCCGCTGCAGTCTGCTTGCTTTGTACTACTTACATACATGGGCTTTGTTTTCATAGAGCTGTGAGTCCTGCCCTGTAGTTCTTTCACTGGTTTGCATCCTGTGCTCATTTAGTTTGGCAGCTTACAGCTTTGCTCTGCTGAGAGACCGGCTGGCTAATATGCATACCGTGGCACCTGAAATTTGACTGGCAAACTATGTTTAATGGGAGTTCCCCTCCCATCTGTTTTTCAGGTGGGAGGGGAAAAATGCAATATCACCTCCAGCCAGGCCACAAAGTGAAAACAGTAGAAAAAGATGTTTTCAAAAACTCCGGATCATAAAATGCTGCCAACACCAGCACAGGAAGGCTCCTGTTACACATGAACGAGCCAGTTTGATCACAGCAGGTCAATTGACAATGCAAGGGCTATTCTGGACCGGCTGTCCACAGCAGAATGAATCAATACAGCTGACACAGATACAGAGCGCCTGCCCTGATGAAAATGAGCTCAGACGTCTGGTTAAACTTCACTAGAGTCGATGCAGACAATGTGTGTCACGCCAAATAAATCAAGTCTTTTACATGTACAGGCGGAAACACAATAAATCTTTCTAAACATCGAGTGAGAGTGCATCACATGCATACAGGTGGGAGGCTTGACATTCATTTCCCCTTTCACTATCCACATCGCGTCTGTCAAACAAACATAAACTAAACATGGGTTAATGATTAAAGTAACCATGAGCCCACTGATTATTAAGCTATAAATATGGGTGCATAGATAAATTCAGTCAGAGTGCATTGGGCGTCCTCTGTATGGACGATATTTTTGGTCTTTATTAAAAATGAAAAGTCCAAATAGAAAATTAAAAAGAGGTACAATAAAAGATTAATATTTGATTATACTATGAGGAAAACTCAGGCTGTAATTGAACTTATAACGATAAAGGAAACTGAAAAAAGCACATTTCAAAACATACAGTGAGTATATAATAAAAAGAGCAAGCTTAAAGGTGCTATATTTAACATTCAGCGACATCTAGCAATTTCAACATTAGCAAAACAAATTCATATTAACAGCTAATTAACTGTCATGCCTCCTCCAGCCTGTAAAGTTATGTACATCGAAGCCCTTCAGCAGCAAAAAACAGAGAGATTTTTGTACTGAGTGGTAATGAGTAAGATATGTTTGTTTTTGTCTATGTAAAAACATCTTAAGTTTTCATCCTCCCCCCGACAAATCACCTAGCAAGCAGTGGCCATTTTGACCACTGAATGTAACAAGGAAATGATGCATAAAGGATGCAATTTGTGTGAGCAGATGGTGTGAGTTGTAAATTATAACAGGTAACGATTCTGTGATTAGAGACAATCAACAAGAGTTTACCAATACATTATTGAATTGCTTACTGACTCAAGAAATACTCTTGACTTCATCCACGCTTCAACCCTGCCTCGCCGCGTAGAATCGGCCTCCGCACAAGAGCTGCAGTCAAACGTGAGGATGCTTTAGTGAGCAATGTAGTATCGAGCAGCAAGCACGGAGAAAAGCAGCTTGAGTAGTCACATTTATAGATAATACTCCAGACTGACTGTGAGTTTGTCACTGTTTCTGTAGATAAAGAATTGGGCCCAGGAAAGATGAGGAACAGGAAGAGAGAAATTCATTTCGGCCACATTCAAGATTCAAGGAATTATCATGCTCAGGCTCAAAGTGTTTTCTTTTTTCTACCTTGTTTTTTAAATACACTTTTTTAGTTAGCTAGCTGTGTGTTCTTGACATTGTACTGTATTATTTTGATTAGGTCGTAGGAGTCGAATTATCTTATTAAAGGAATAGTTTGACATTTTAGGAAGTACACTTATTTGCTTTCTGGCCAAGAGTCGGACGAGAAGACTGACACCACTATAATGTCTGTACAATAAATATGAAGCTAACTCCAGGAGATAACTTGCTTAGCTTAGCATAAAGACTGCAAGTTGGTGGAAACAGCTAGCCTGTTAGTCAGGATGTAACTACGCCTATATCTCCTCCTGCAATTCATCATCTTCATACTTTCTTGGTAGTTGGATTTTGTCACTACTGGACAGAGCCTGGCTAGCTAGTTGGTTTCCCCCAGTGTCCAGTCTCCGTGCTAAGGTAACATTGTGTAGCCCCCAAAATTTTGAACTATTCCTTTATGAACTGGGGATCATATATGGGGCTGAAATAAATCACTCATAGCATACAATTGTATACAAATTGTATATAAATAAAACTTTTTGGTAGAGTTCAAAGAAACGTCGATCCAGTTTGTGTGTGTGTGTGTGTGCATTTTCTACATCATTACGGCTCATTACAGTCAGTTAATATTTCAATCTGAGAGTCTATTTATTTAAATTTATTAATTTATAAAAATTGGATTTATTGTTTTTACATTTTCTGAGCTGTTAAAGGTGCAATATGTAAGAATTGCCCACCTATCGAATTCATACTCTAAAACAATAGTGGGCAGCATATCACCAGTGTAGCAGCTAACTGCTGTTATCAGTTAACCGTGCAGCTAGCGCTCGTATTAGCTGACTGGGAGCTTGGAGCACTGGGACAGTGTTGGTGTTGTTCTCTAGTCACCTCTTCAGGTAGAAAACTGGCTTGGAGCAAGCAGGTTAGCATGCTGACTTCAGTTGAAAATATTAGTCAATTTTTGGATGGTTTATACTAAAATTCTTACGTATTGCACCTTTAATGTCATAGGAGGAAAACTTGTGATCTTTATACATTTTGTTTTTTCTCACACTTTTCCTCCTCCAGTCAAATCTCTGCACAGTTAATGTAAAATAATAGATAAATGAGGAGATGCCAGATGAAATTTTGCTCTCTAATGGACGATGTGACAATGTTTTTTAGATGTTATGGTTTCAGATGAGTTTGACTTCCCTTATAATAATGTTCATATCCCAGACAGGTCTCTGAATGTTTCCAGGAAATTATTCTGGACAACTGACAGGCTGTTCATACATTTTCTTCAGTTTACGTGTGTGTATGTGTGTCTGTCATCTGTAGTTTACATAATGTTAGATTTAACTGACTCTCTGGATTAAACTTGGCGACATCACTGCCCTCTGTTGGTCGAATCATGTGCGGCATTGTACAGTACTGGAAAGTAAGACAGGAGTTGATTTGTCTTATTTATTTATTTATTTATTTATGTGAATAAAAGGAAAAGTGGAAATAGAGAAACATTTTCTCCCTTTTGTGCAAAACCTGTAAAATAACAAGCATTCAGACAATGTCACAAAGTCACAGTAAGTGATGGCTCTTTCCCCATTTCTCCTCCCTCAAACTTTCAATATTTCATATTTGAGGCTTTTTGACACCCATATCCTGACTCTGTTCCTGCATGGTCTCGGCTGCAGATAAACCACGTTGGCCCAGTTCCCTCCTCCTACTACGTGCGGGACCATGTTAAGGTGGACTACGAGCAGTGTCTGAGCGTCAGTCGAGGTTCCTCCCAACAGCTGGAGTATGATATCCTGTTCCCGGGCTGCGTTCTCAGGTCAGCGGTGCACCACAAGTTTTCTCACAGCGGCAGCAATGTAAAGTTATCAAGTCATTTTAAAGTCAAGGAAAGATTCACTGATTCCAGCTTGTTAGATGTGAGGATTTGTTTCAATCACTGTTTTATATAATTGTTATTTGAGTAGCCTATATCTTTGAGTTTTAGACAGGCAGTCAGACAACACAAGCAATTTGGAGATGTGACTTAAAGTAGATAGAGTGTGTGTGTCGTATAAGTTTTAGGTGATAAACAAATACCAAACATTTATTAAAACTGTTAATTATCAATATAAGAGTAGGGTTTATTTAAAAGCCAACCGTTTCAACACTAATCTCAGTTGCCCAATCACATTAACAGATACATATCACATAATAATGTAGTTTTTGTTGACTTTTTGCAATTAATTATATCTATTGAAATTTATAAAAACAGAGTTTGATTAATTTTAAATTCTTTTTTTCAATCTGGGCAGATGGCAATTTGCCACTGAGAGTGCAGACATTGGTTTTGGGGTGTTTCTGAAGGCTAGAAAGGGCGAATGGAAGAAGGCAGCTCAGATGCAGGAAGTCGTGCCCAGCCAACGCTACAACGCCCACTTAGTGCCCGAGGACGGATCTCTGACCTGTGAGCGCCCAGGAGTCTGTGAGTAACCTACAACTCTCAGCATAGACTCGTGCTCAGTGTGCAGCATTAGATCGAATCCAGCCGCGTAGTAAATATTCTGTTCTGTTTGTCTTCCACAGACGTTCTGAGATTTGACAACACTTACAGCATTTTCCAGGCCAAAAGAATCAGCTTCTCCGTTGAGGTCCTGCTCCCCGACCACTTACAGTCCCCACAAACCAACGGGGGGTCCAAAAACCATGTGCAAGCCGAGGGCAACAGCCAATCATAACCAAGAAGTTGACACAATGTTCCACTTCCATGTTGTCGGATCTGTAATGTTAGCTGCCATTAGTGTAAGCACAGCCTGAGAGACTTGAACAGGAACCCCAACATGCTGCCAGAAAGCAAAAATTAAAAGAAGATCTGATGGTTTGACCATTTAATCATATCTAAGGATGATGTTATGTTAGCGGACTCCATGTTTAAGCTAACTTTAGCTACGTAGAGACACTGGCAAGAAGCACTCGAGTACGTTCATAAAGAAGGGGCCAAGGAAGAAGAACGTGTGGAATAAAAACAACGATATCTGTCAATGTTATAGGATTGCAATGCACATTAAAATTGGTGGACTATCTTCACTTATGTGTTGACATTTTCCGGTTTTATGTATGTACATGTAAATGTCTCTCATGTAAAAATGTTTCAAATAGGCACCAAATGAGTCATGTTAGTGCTACCGCCGCCTGCTTCAGTTGTATGATATGTAAAGTTGGTCACTGCACTTTAAAAGTCTTATAAAAGTAGCACAGAGTGACAGTTTTTAATCCTCTATGTACAAAAACAGAGGATAAAAGTTGTATAGACTAATTTGCCAGGTCAACAACTGTGTAAGCATTTCAATAGAATACGATAGAATTAATGGATAGAATCCTTTTTGAGACTTAAGGAAAGAAGAAATCGTCTCTCGCTTCTTCTGCCTTAATGCAAATTTCATCACAGGTTTCCACACTGAACATTCCTTTATGTCATAATTACACATGGACGCTTAAATAAGATTTTCAGGTTTTCACGAATATTCAGTATTTAAGTAACGAGTGTTAATAATAATAACAACAGTCATGTCAACTCATTTGCAGTGAATATAAACTGTGTTACTCTCACCAGACAATTACTGAATGTAGACTGAGGCTGATCACCAGAATGGAGGAAGTTATTTTCATATTTAGTTTGCAGCAGTATTAAGAGAATTATGCAACAACCTGATGAGTACGAGTGAAACAAAATAAGTGTGTTCACATGTGATGAAGATGACATAAACTTGAAACAGTTATAAGAGAAGTAAATAAATCTGTTGAAAAATACTCAGCGTGCCAGCTGAATATTTATTATTTATTTATTTTTTTGAGTTGTAGGTTTTGCATGAAACATCTCTTCAACCTCTCAGAGCTTTGTTTCATCAGAAGATGCAGCATATGTCAATGAGAGATATTGGTGTGTGTGTGTGTGTGTGTGTGTGTGTGTGTGTGTGCGTGTGTGCGTGTGTGTGCCTATCGATTACCAGCACAATATATATTCACAATACAGCTAATGAGTTAGCAAAACAGACAGAGAGCAAATTTATATTCATTTGAGTTTGTGGCCACCTGCAGAGTTTGAGTTATAATCTTAATAATTTTGAGATTAAAAAAACTTAGGAAAGTTAAAATTAAGAGAATAAAATTTTTTTTGAGACAAAAAAGACATAATTATCAGATGAAAACTCAAACTCATGTATAGATATGTATATTTATATATGTATATATAAATCAAAACTACATTTTCATCAACGTTTTTTTCTGGCAGAAATGAACTTCCATAACATCGTCCCAAGTGTGTGGTGGTCAGGTTGGTTGTTTAGGAGATCATGTTACTTTCAGCTTGTTTGTGTCATTAACATAAATAAAACTATGCATTATTTGCAATTACAGTAATGGTTATTATTTTACTGCTTTCATGGGAACTCAGATCCCTTCATATGGTAGCTGAGATCTCTCTGGCTCCCACAGAACTTGAACCCTGGCCAGCTGGGAAAGTCTCTTATTTCAGATTAGCACTCATCAACACAGTCAGTTTACACCTTGTTGTCAACATATGATGAAGGTTGAGAGGATTCAGTTACAATAATTCATGTTGTACTGACAGTGGAAAGGTGTTGAACAGTAGGTTAACAGTGTGTGCAGCTTTTGTCTCAGAGTCGGCAGCAGATCTGCACTTTTAGTTGTTACACTGACTGCTGAGCAACATCCAGGTAAGAGGTCGCTGTTCACACAGTCGTTTAGAGGTGGTTTTATGTGAGAGTGGAGCCTTGATAGTTTGGTGCAGATTCTGCTCAGATTATGTTTTAATGGTTATGAGAGAGAAGCTGCCAGGATGGAGGATTTACTCGACATCAGAAAACTCAAAGACTGAAATGTTTTCACGTCTCATTCGCCTGTTTGTCAGAGATTTGTGTCTGAATCAACATTACATAAACTTTGATTTTTTACATTTTGTTTGCACTTGATGTCATATTTATAATTCAAAACATCTTTAAAGCATTGACAGAACATTTATATGATGTTTTATAACCAAAAACCTGATCATATGTAATTTCAATTGTAGTTGTTAATCTCACAAGAATCATTCAAACTGGGACATAAAGAGATAAACTTAATGAAATCTAAATAAAAGTTTCCCTCTGCTTGTTAACTGAGTGTTTTATATTTAGTCCAACTGGATGAAATGAACACAGTCATTCAGACACATCAGCAGAACATGTTTCCTGTTACAGTGGCTGAAAAATAAAAATGTTGTCAAACTGGTTTAGTGTCAGTCAGCCTGTTGAAATGTTCAATCCTCTCCTTGTTTCTGATCATTTCTGTTCTTTATTTAGTGAAAAGAAACATGAGAGGTTGTAATTTTTTTTACATGTTGTCTTTGATTTTTGTCTCTGTCTATAAAACAACTTCCTGTACAGTGAAATTTTGTTCTGAATCAAGACGAATGACATCCTGACAGCTCCATCTGCTGGTGACAACATGACATGACAGCATATCCTGCTGTTAATGATTTCACCTGTGAGTCATGTAAAAGAAATTGAAAGTAGATTTGACATTGTTGAACAGAGCTGAGACGCCATTACAGGGTGTGAGATCTCTGCTGGAAAACACTCGTTCGGAGTATTTGAAGCAATCAAGAGAAGAGACAGAAACTTGGTGAGTGCTGCTGTGAAAATTAACTTCAATAACAAATGGCTGAGAAAATTGCTCTCTGTTAAAAATTTCCTGAGCTGCCATGTGTGTTCAGAGACTTTCAGAGATCCTGTGTCTCTGAGCTGCAACCACAGATTCTGTTCAAGCTGCCTGCAAAAATTCTGGGAACAAGCTGAAAACAAAAACTGTCCCATTTGTAAAAGAAAATCCTCAAAGGATGATCCACAGGTGAACTTTACTCTGAAGGAACTGGCTGACTCCTTTGCTGGGAGACAGAAATCTGGATCATCTGAGGCAGAAAAAGGAGAGAAGAAGGTGGAGGTGGTGTGTAGTAAACATCAAGAAGAGACATTTCTCTTCTGTGAGGACGAGCAGAGAGCTGTGTGTCCTGTCTGTGAGTTTTCTCTCCACCAGAGTCACAAGGTGGTTCCTGTAGAACAAGCAGTCAGTGAGCTGAAGGAGCAGCTGAAATCTGACTTAAAGTCTCTACAGGACAAGAGGAACAAATACAAACAAGTGGAGGAAACATACAATGAAGTGATTCAACACTCCAAGAAGCAGCTGTTGTCCACAGAGAGGCAGATCAGAGCAGAGTTCAACAAGCTCCACCAGTTCCTGAAAGAGGAAGAGGAGTCCAGACTGGCAGCTCTGAGGGAGGAAGAGGAGCAGAAGGGGAAGACTGTCAGCAGAGAGATGAAGATGATGGAGGAGCAGATCTCCTCTCTGTCAGACAGTATCTGTGCTGTTGAAGAAGAGCTGCAGAAACACAGCGTGCCATTCCTCAGCAGTTATAAAGCCACTCAGACCAGAGCCAGAGTCCAGTGCTCACTGTCAGATCCACAGCTGGTCTCAGGAGCGCTGATAGATGTGGCCAAACACCTGGGCAACCTGTCCTTCAGAGTCTGGGAGAAGATGAAGGACCAGGTCCACTTCAGTCCTGTCATTCTGGACCCAAACACTGCATACCCCTGGCTCCATCTGTCTGATGATCTGACCAGTGTGAGATGTGGAGACACAAAGCAGCAGCTTCCTGACAATCCAGAGAGAAACACAAATTATTCCAATGTTCATGGCTCTGAGGGCTTCGGCTCAGGGAAACACAGCTGGGAGGTGGAGGTGGGAGATCATCCTAGCTGGAATGTAGGTTTGGCTGAAGAGTCAGTTGACAGGAAGGGAGAGACACTTGCCGAACCAAAAAATGGATTCTGGTGTTTGAAGCATGGTGATGGAAAATACAGTAATGGTGCTGGTGAGACTGTCAGAGAGAAGAAGAGTCTCCAGAGGATCAGAGTCCAGCTGGACTATGACAGGGGGGAGGTGTCCTTCTACGACCCTGAAGACATGACTCACATCTACACTCACAGAGACACTTTCACTGAGAAACTCTTCCCATATTTCAGTATTGGAAATGCTGGTGATGCTAAAACTGCTGATATCAAAATCTGTCAGACTGATATTTCTCTGTGATGTTCAGGAATGTGAATTAATTGTTCCAACTTTTACCTTTAATGTCTCTGTATCATGATCATTAGAGGTTTAATAGACTTTAATCATCACACTTATTATTGTGTCTGAAACAGATCTGATTTCATGTTGAGGGTCACAGAAATGCTTTTTCTCATTGCTTCTGTCATCTGACATATATGATCCAAAG